>SNQN01002293.1:14143-25058 GCA_008642245.1 Bassia scoparia | reverse complement strand
TAAAAAAATAAAAAAAAAAAAAAAAACCTGATTTGATCTTCAGCTCATCAGTTCTACATCATCAGAAAACTTTGAGATTTGATGAGGTTTTGAATTGAAGAACTTTTTCTATGAACTTCCAAAAAACATTGAAACGCGCATGAGAGGCACAACACTCATCATTTAGGGCTGAAACTTGGCAATAAACCATTCCCCGAAACCCTTAAAGTGTGGGAAAAAATATGGGCAAAACTCAAACAGTTGTAGAAACGATAATTTCAATTCATTAGCCAAGAACGTTGATTATACATCACAAAAATGAGGTGTCTGGACAGATTTTTAAAGATCCAAAAAGTCTTTGGTTTGTTTCCATAGCTATATAATGATGCTACACAAAACTTGAMGCCAAAATTATGAGATATGTTGATGTTTCAAAATACTTCTCCTTTAAACTTTCAATCGCCGAAGGGCGCAAGGGAGACCTAACACTCGTCGTTTGGGGATGAAACTTGACAAGGGGCCATCCCCCATGACCCATAAGGTGTTGGAGAAATTTTGGCCAAAACCCAAAAGACGATTCGAGGGGCCAAAAACATGGATTATACAACACGAAAATGAGTTATCCGAACCAATTTTTGTTGAAATAAAGAACTGAAAAGTTGATGGTTGGTTCCCACGACTATATAATGATGTCACGCAAAAGTTGGAGCCAAAATTATGAGATATGATGAGGTTTCGAATGACTTTTCTTCTAAACATTGAGTCGTCGTAACGCACATGGGAGACATAAACACTCGTTGTTTCGGGCTAGAATTTGGCGATGAGCCAACCCCCACAACCATTAAGGTGTGGAAGAAATGCTGGGTGAAACTCATATGGTCGTCGAAACGACGATTCTAGGGTCAAAATTGTGGATTATATATTACAAAAATGAGGTATGCGGAACGATTTTTGTTAAACAAAGAGCTGAAAAGTTTGTGGTTGGTTCCCACAACTGTATAATGATGCCACAAATTTGGGGCAAAAAGTATGAGATATGATGCAGTTTCATACGAGTTTTCTTGTGAAGTTCTAGCATATGTTTTGCATGTGGGAGGCACAACACTTGTCGTTTGTGGCTGAAACTTATCGAGGGGGTATTACTCATGAGTCCAAGATCATTAAGGTGTGAGAAAAAATCTTAGAAAAATTCATACTGTTGTCGAAATGGCTATTCTAGGGGCCAAAAACGTGGATTATAACTTGCATGAGATCATGTCAATATGATATTGACTTGTTTGTGAAAGGCTTGTTACATAGACATTGGTGACTTGGTGAGACACTAGTTCAATTGTCGTTGGTCATGATTATTCGTATGACATATTGTATATGGTGTTGGAAATTAGCATTGTGAAACCTATACTCCACGCACTCATATCTCAATTCAAGGATAACTCGCGAAAACTTAATTAATTAGCATTCGAGCGTTTTTAAAAGGTTRGTTTGTATGTTGTGGATCTCACCCTAGCACTTTGACCGTTGGAAATAACTACAAAAGTAAGTTCCTAGACTCTAAACACGTGTTGAATTACTATAGAACATTGCCATGTGAAAGCAAGTGGTGTGAATGTGTGATAGATTAGGTGGTGAACTATGGCGTAACGTTTGATCAAAAACTAGTCATCTTGAGAAGTACCAAAGGATCTTTGGACCATTTTGTTAGAGCATTCATAGAAACTTTGATACCAATTGGTGCACTATTAAATGACTTGATCGAATCCACATTACAAGTTCCAGTGATTTTCAACTTTTCATGAGTTTTGTAAATCTTAAAATATACTTCGTATGTCAAAATCAAAATATCAATCGATGTAACTAAACATTAAGATTCATTCAATATTTTTTTTTTCCCGTTTATCTTATCTAATGCCCCTGACTAGATCGGTTTGCGATTAACGGATTAAGCAAATAACAAAAAACGCAAAACAAACCAAAGAGGTTTGTTTCCAAATGGAGGAATGCAATGCAAGGAAACTTTTGCCTTCAACAGAAAGCCGTTGTTGATTTCCGCCCAAAATCAGAAACTCCCTTCCTTGGTTAAATAACCCACTTCACCACCATCATCTTCAACCTCACCTCCTTCACTCTCTCTTTCTCTCTCATCATCATCATCATCATCTTCATCACGCATCATTCGTCATCACACATCATCATCATCATCATCTTCATCTTCATCATCAGATGCTGAAATGGATCCTCCATCATCGCCGCCTCCTCTCGCCACCGACGCAGCCGCCGAGAGCCGACTTCGCGAGGCGGAGGAGCGCCTGAAGGAGGCCATCGCGGAGCTGCAACGTCGCCAGCTCAGTCGCGCCGCGGAGCGAGCAGCCGACGTGGTCGCACTACCCCCCTCATCACCTGACGGACTGCCATGCACCATTGGCAACCTTTGCCGAGCTTCTGCTTCTCGCGCATGGACGATTCTGTCCGGCGTTTAGCCGCTCTCGCATCTACTCTTCTCCCTCGATCTCAATCTCTTCTCTTCTTCCAATCTTATCCTCAATTATTGCAAATTATTATTCTATATTCTTCCAATTGTTGATGTTTGAAATACTCTTACTTATCGAATTAGGGTTATGAATTGTAGATTGGATTTCTGTAGATGACTTTGCGTGGCATTTTTTATTGAGTGCAAGAAAAGCGTGTAGATGTAATAGGAAAAGAATTTGATTAATTCTGCACAATATAGATGAATTATGTTGAAGAAAGTGGTTTTCTTATCATTGTAATTTTAACAAGGATAAAATACGCTTAATTTTAGTTCACGAGTGTGTTGTGAGAAATAGGCTGCATTTATCTTCTAGTATTGCAACTTTGCAATGTGGACTCCAAATATTGATGTGATTTTGTTACTGCGGAACCTCTTTTTACTAGTGTGTATCTCATTGCTTCCGATACGCAAACTAGCCTTTTATCGGTGAATTTAAACTTAGGCTTTGTTGGATAGCAAGGAAGGGGAGAGGAGAGGAAGAAGGAGAAAACGGGAGAAGATAGGTCCATTTCCTCCATATCTTTCCCAATTTGGAGGAAATGATCCTTTCTCCCTCCTCTCCCTTCCCCAAACTTTACCCAAACAATGAAATGTTCCCCTCCCTTTGTTTCCCTCTTTTCTTTCCTTTCTTGTTATCCAAACATAGGTAGTATTGGTGACTTGCCGTTATGATTTGTGTTTTTGAAACCAAATATCACATTGCTTTAAATGATATCACCTCATATAAGTACTAGCATGTATTAGGACTAATATAACAATTCATTACACAGAATGCATCATGTGATTGATCTTAATACTGCTGTTCTGCCAAATTCCCTTCAGTTATCTCTTTGTCCCGTCCCTCTATGTTTGATGTGATGTACAATCATGCCTAAATATCTTCTGACTTATATCGAAATGCTCTCTGATCAGATATGGAATCTCAGGGTGACAAATTAGAGGTACATTTGCTGTGGTGAAATTGGTACCAACATCAGAAAAACAATAGCGATTATGATGTTGCACTATCATGGTCGACATTACAGTCTTTTAAGTGCTTTTTTGAAATATTTCTGTCAGACTCAAATCTGTAAACTGCTGTCAAGTGTCAACCTTGTTGTACTGACTCCAAGTATGTTTCTAGTGATCTTTTTAATGATGTTAGCGATTCAGTTTACTCAACAAAACTGTGGAAGAATGTCATTAGTGTTTCAAAATCACGATTTTTTTCTTTTCTATAAAATAATTTGTAACTGAAGTCGCAGCCTTGTATGTTGGGTCTGTTTACTGATTTAGATTTTAGATTGTCATGGACTAAGCTTGAGGACAATCATTATACCTGAATTTATTAGTCAGTGCTTGCAGAAGAACATGTTCTGTGACTTCTGTCTGAGATTTCACTGTAATGTCTGTAATGTGAGAGTCTCATTTACTGGTGGTTGTGTTTACAGCTGCCTATATGCCGTAATGTTGAACTGATAATACATATAACAATGTCTTGCCTGATTTTGGATTTTTTTGGCTGGTTTTATTTACCAGCAACTTGTTTCAGAAAAGGATCTGATTGTTAGAGAGGAAGCTTGCCGAGTTGGGTTGCTTTTTGGTGGTTTTACTGGATCCTATCATGGCCTAAGATGTTTACTGAGGAAGTTACGGAAAAAGGAGACTCCTCAAAATGTGTAAGTAATCGATGTAGATGATCATGTGTGATTTAGATGTTAATTTTAGCTACATGGTTTATGTGTTTGTTAGCTTGTGAAATCTCATGTATTACATATTGATAACTTTGTTAAAGCTGATGATGGAGCAGAATCTTAGCAGGCTCTATTGCAGGCTTGTCAATCTTAGCGTTAGATGATCCCAACAGGAGGCGTACTCTAGCTCTATATCTTTTGGCTAGGCTAGCTCAGGTACCTTGGTTAAATAATTTGTATTATTTGTTTATGCAATTCATTCCAGGTAATTAAATTAAGACACAAGCCTTTTATTGCCACATGATGAAGTCTTTTTGTTTCTGCTTCTAGTGTGTTTATAACTCAGCTAAATCCAAGAACAAGTTTCATCTCTGGGGAAGTCACTGGAGGCATGGGGATTCTTTGCTTTTTGCTTTGTCATCTGCACAGGTAATTRATGGTTTACCTGCATCATTATTGTTTATATTAATGTAAGCAGTTTGCATCTTTATTTTCCTCGTTTGAATCACTTTCTCATGGATTTTATTGTTTTTTTTTCCTTTTGTTTTTTGTGGGAGACCTTGTACAAATATAGGCACCACCTTTTCTTTTTTGCATACTTTGCTGCATTTGATTTATTTAAAGTTTTGAAAAAGACACTGTATTGGTGTTATTCCTTGTATGCATTACCCTGTCAATGACATCAACCATTTTTTGCTGTGATCCTGTGATTTTCTTCCATAGCAAACTAAGTCCCCGATGWRTGGTTTTGTTTTTTTGGAGCTGATGCCTTGATTGTGGAATTGTTGCATGTTAACGCAAGGTGGCTCAGTTGTACACCTATGTCATAGTTGCATTAACTGATCCATYTAATAAATTTATCCTACTTATCTCCATTATAATTATTTTTTCTTAATAGATTTGTCTTTCATCATGTTATTTTGGACTGTTTTTTAATAACAAAATCCTAGCATCAAACATTCTTAAATCCATCTAATTTTGAGATACTTTACCCAGGTCATGTATTCATTCATAATGCGTCCTGAGAGCTTGCCAAAATCGTATCAAGAYTTCATTCAGAAAACAGGGCCTGTGGCACCACCTGTATACAAGGCTGTCAGAGATTGTTGTAGAGGTAGCGCGGTGGATGTAGCTTCATTGTCATCATACCTGTCCAGTAGGGGGGTCCAAAATCCAGTGTCCTTGGAAGAGTTTCCCTCCATAATTCCTTGCACCATTATTCATCCAGATACACAGTCGTGTTTAGCTCATGATATGAACTCAGCTTCATCTACTTTCAGGAAAACTTTTCCACTTTACTTCTCATTGACCTTCGTACCGTATGTTGTTTTGCATCTACAAAAGGTATCACTATTTTATACTTTTTTTCGCACTTGTGAGTAATTCAGGATAGAATAGTTGTTTTTATTTTTAAGCTGCTGAAGCTCATGTGCATAAGTCAGGAATAACATTGCAGAAACATTGATTCAGTTAAACCCTTGTGTTGCTAATTATATTCAGAAAAGGGATTGGAAGTTGCAGAAATAAGTTCTATTGTACTGAAGTTTGTATTCTGCCTACATATCGTTTGTGTTGATAACTTTTTTGGGATTGTTTTCGTACATCTCTTGAAGACTTTCCACAGCACTTTTAGGGCATGGGTGTGATTATTGTTTATAGAATATGGATTAGTGTACATGACTTTTTAGCCATGCAAAGGGATTTATTTAAAAGATCAACGATTATAGGATGCTAAATTGCTAATGTAAAGGGGACATATTTTTCTTTTTGGCAGTATATGTTGTTAAAAATGTATCAATGAGAGTCCTTTCTAAACATGTGATCATCCAACCRCAAGTAGCATGCATTTTGTCCCACTGTAAGATAACTGAGCCCAGGTCCGGAGGGGTGTGTGTCATGTGTGTGATTTTTCTTGGATGTTGTTTAAGATTTTTTTAGATTCAGGTGAATAAAAAATTTTCAGATAAAATTGTCTGCATGGTCATTATCTGAAGCAGACTTCCTGTGCTTGTAGTTCATGGAGACACCAGCACAAACTTGTTGGCGAGCTTTGAAAGATGCCGTTCGCTCAACTACATTTTTGTCAGCATTTGTTGGGATCTTTCAGGTAGCCACTTTTCTCTCATATCCTTTTCGATTTARATTGGATCCTCTTGTCATTTACCWGTCAATTTTAACTTCATTCTGGAATTGTAGGGTGTCATTTGTTTGCACAGAAAAGTAGCATCGCAAGACCACAAACTTGTATATTGGTTCGCAGGTGGATTTGCAGCTCTTTCAGTGCTGTTGGAAAAGAAAATAACGACGTGAAACTCTTATATTTTTCCACGTTCTGGAATTCTTTATGTACAGATTGAAAATCGCCATTTCTCACTATTAAAAACCGAGGCTGTACCTCACTACTTTTTTTTCCCTGTTTTTGTCTAGTTCATAATTCATCTGCATTACTTTGATCTGTAATGTATCTTGTTAGATATCCCAAACACCTTTCTATTAAAACTGTAGTTCTGTCATCCAAATTATGCTCCTTATCTTAACCCAAAAAGAACTTTGTTATTCTAGTATGCTACTCTTTGTTAACTGGACTCAATCCTTTTCATCAGCCAGTGAGCTGTATTTGGACTGAGTGTATGATAGAGATAGTGTAAGAATTAAGCAATATACTAGGGCGGAAAAAGGCTGCAGATGTTGGTTAGAGAGATGAAGTTCGATAATTGATATGTCATTGACGTTCTATATTGATAACAATAAGCATTGTTAGACTACTCATGCGCCACTGTAATTCAGTACTCTGTATGATCAGTTATTCGACTCGTGACATCTTTGCTTCAACAGGTGGCTTTATTTTGGCTTTATGAGGCGATCATGTCATATGGCCTGACCAGCCATAGGCTCCTTTCACGGCTAATACGCCGCCTTTTTGCAAGCCGAATCAGAATCCTCACCCCACCCTCTAAGCTATCAACATATTTGCCGACTTTTGACTATACGGAAACCAACTTACAGGAGAATGACAAAGCTGCGGAGACACTCCTCTAGTATAACCCTACGGTGTCGTATTCTCAGCCTCTAAATAACAAACCTGCCTTATCACTATTTTTTTTTTAACATTTTCTTAGCCATCATGGACTACTCTGTTAGAGCCGAGTGTCATTTCGCCCCGGCTCATTACTTCACATTTATGTAGCATAATAAAAACACTAGCAAAGTTATAGTCACTGTCTTGCCTGTAATTTTCTAAAAATTCCATTCCATTCCGTGATAATTATTCAGTCAGCTCCTTCAGCTATACTATTTTCCGATACGTCATTACACCCAACTTGCACGATGGCCGTGAAATGTTATGTGTTACACAAAACTAAGGATGGAGATGAAAGAAAAACATATATGACCGCTTGGGATAACTCTCACAAAATAGATACAATAACTTATTGCCTACCCTAGTAATCTTTGATCATTTTCCATCTGTAGTGTGAGATCAGTAGAGAAAAGTACACAGATTTTATTTTTTATCTTTTTTGTCAGAAATTAACGATAGAAAAAAAAAAGAAAGAAAAGAATGCCCAAATGAGTGATTTAATTCTAACTTACTTGTGAAATGTATTAAAAATATCGTGAGTATAAGCTGTTAATACATACATATATGAAGTTATCTTACTAATTCCTATCGCAAAAAAAAACACTTTGTGAATTATACCCCTCCGTCTCGTATTCTCAAACCTTCTGTATTTCGTGAGAGAAAATATCAAGTGTGCTGAATGCAGGAACGGAGGATGTACTATTTTCCATATGACGGAAAATATTTCATGAAAAAACAGTGATTTAAAATATTTCATTACCTGATATGAACCCAATTAAAATATTTTATCTTTTTTTTTTTTGTTTTATCACGAATGTCCCCTTGCAAAACAACTAAATATTCATTGGAAATTTTCGATAATAATTTAATCTGATGCTATTAAGTAAATCTTGATCAACACAGCGAATGCATGATAACATCTTCGAGTATATTAATGCGTAAGAGTATTCAACAAACTTTCGAGTTGCGGTTACTTCAAGTTATGTATGAGTTGTGTAATCGTACGAGGTTTCTTCGCAATTAAGTACAAAAATTTCAATTACCACTCGAATCCCCTATAAACGCGTGTTTTATTATAGATGTTACACTTTTTAAATCACCGACTTTTGAGCAATAACTAATCGTTTTAGACCATGTGAACCAAGACACGGATCATCTCTTGTTCTTCTAACACTAGAAATTGGGGGCAACAATAAAAACAACACAACCAAATTTCATAATACAAGTACTACTACGTTTTAACATTATCCATGTTAAAGCCTTAAACTTTTCCATAACGTCTTCCTCTCTGCTGGAATGACCTTAACGCCTTTACAAATTCATCTTCTCCGAAATCGGGCCAAAGTGTATCAGTGAAGTACATCTCAGAATAGGCCGATTGCCATAGATAGAAGTTACTAACTCGAATCTCYCCGCTCGTTCGAATGAGCAAATCAGGAGATGGCACGTCGGTAACGTTTGTATGAAGTTGTTGTTCAAACAACGACTTTGTTACATCTTCAGGTCGAAGAAGACCATCGTTGACTTTTCTAGCAATGGTTTGACAAGCATGAAGTATGTCYTTTTGTCCACTATAACTCATTGCTAACACAAGATGAATTCCATTGTTGTCTTTTGTATCTTCTTCTATTTGTTTAATTGCTTCTTGCAACGAACTGGGGAGTGAAGATGTATCTCCGATCACTGAAACTCGTCCTCCGGTCCTGGTTACGACGAACCAATTATATACTAAAAATTATTAGTACTTTAAAAACCTACGTACCAAACACTCATACTTTAAAAAACTACGTAGATTCTTACCTAKGACAATTGCGTAGTAAATAATACTTCATGGATCCTTCGAAAAGTTCAAGCAAGAAATCTACTTCGTCCTGTAAAATAGGGTAATTGTTTTTAAAAAAGACGTCAATATTGTTTGACATATTAATGCTCTGCAATGTGACCTTATCAAAATAAGAAAAATATACATACAAGTAATATGCATTTCGAAGTTTACATAATTTTTCTAAAATCCCAATGATTTTACATTAACTGAAATCAATTGAATGGAGCTGAATTGAACTGTATATTTTATGAGAGAGAGAAATTGGGTTAAGAATTGAACTGAACTGAAAATAAGTTAATGTAAACAGGCTCTAATAAGGTGTTACATATAGTATATTTTACAATCTATTTGATTAGTTTTATATAATGTGAACATATTATTCTTTTAATATTTCGTTGTAGAAAGGAAGGATGAATGAGATTTGAACTCGTGATCATTGTGTCAAATTGACTTTAATACAACATCAGTAGATCATTTCAATAAAAAAACTTAAGCTGATAATCGAGATACAGTACAAGTACTCTTATCATTTATGCAAGGAGAAAAGAATTATGTACTACTTATATATCCTCGATCTGCCCCAATTAAAGTGCGCGTCAATTGCTGCACTTAAATTGGGGCACAAGGAGAGTATAAAKCTGACCTTAGGTCGATCCCAATTTTCAGTGGAAAACATGAAAAGAGAGACTATAGGAATGTTCCAACCGCGACACAAAGACAGAAACACCCCTAATGRGGCTAGACCGGCCTCATAACCTTCAACCGAAACACGACCCCTCTTCTTAGCCCACCTCCTATTCCCATCCAAGATCACTGCAACGTGCTTCGGCATGAGCTCGCGCCGAAGCCCCTTGGGCAATGGCTGATCACCATCGATAATGGGATTGTCTTTGAGCTTGAATAGAGAGTCTCCTAGAAACATGTTGGTGAATGCTCGTTTGTGTGCTTGTTCTTGTTTCTTTTTGAGAAATTTGAAGAGTTGCATGTTCAAAATCCAACTTGGGATAATGGCCATTATCATCAAACAAAGCTTTTGAAGGATAATACTCATTTTTCTAGGCTACTTAATTAGGTTTTACTCAACTTCAATTCTTTGGTTGTTATTCTAAATCAGTGAGACCATATATATATATATAATGTGTACGTAAAAACATGCAGAACATGCAAAATTAAGCAAGAATATTAATTGTTGGATATTATAGTGGTTAACATTTTTTAAAGAATGGAAAATTTTGGATTTTTACTACTTTTTTCAGGAGAGATACTTTGGCACTGACTTTTGTTTTCTCATTGGGATCAAATAATGATCTTTAAATGTCCAATGACCCCGTTATCCTTCTGTTTATCATCTTCTTTATCCATAGCCTAACCGGTTCTGATATGATACCCTGGTGGAGTGTCAAAAGGCCACTAGGAAGTAGTGGTGCATAACTGTCTCCGGGTTAAACTGGGTTTCCACAGATAATGCAGCGAAGATGTCTGACTCCGGTTGCCTGTTACATATGACATACAGTCCTAACCCTCTTAGATGAATTACGTTGTAAATATTCCCCTCTCTCTCACAATAATCGCATTTAATTTGAATAAATTATCATAAAGTTGAAAACTTATACCACTTACCGAATTTGAGACCTATCCTAACACTTCTCATTAGATATTATACATTGGACATTATCTCTATCAATCAATTTGAGTGATTAATGTTTGATCAACTTTGGTTCATGTTGCTATTCCCCACGACCCACCTATAGGATTAAGCTTCTATTTAAACGACTAAATATCATTAATTTTACCAACAAAACTCATTTCTTAAAGACAGCAACCAAAAC
>SNQN01002292.1:49729-76572 GCA_008642245.1 Bassia scoparia | reverse complement strand
AAGGACCCTAATCCACATAGAAAGAAATGTTCGTGGATAGGGTGGAATAAGTACAGGTCAACAGAATCAGTTATTTATAGAATTCAAGAAAAATAGGGGAGGGGAAACAGGAGCAAACAGCATCACTCCTCTCCATCATACTCTTTCTCCTCCTCATCATCGAGCTCAGCATCTTCAGCATCATCATCATCTGCATCATCATTATCATCTACATCTCCCTCGACCTCCTCATCATCAGGTGGGTCCTCAACCTTTATCTCCTCAGTCTGCTGCTTGTCATCAATATTCCCTGGTTCCTCAATCCCTGGAACCACCAACCCACTTACAGCAGCTAGAGCCGAAACCTGAGTCTTAGGAGAAACAGAGCTAATACCCGGAGCCATCTGAGCTTTGACATCAGCTAACTCCTTCTCCATCTGACCAATCTTATCATTGAACGAGGTTGAAATACCCTGAACCAGCTCCATCAACTTACCAAGAATTTTCTCCTAGTTCTCCATTCTTTCTAGCACAATACTTTGGCTAGCTGGTTCCTCTGCCTTGGCCTTCTTCTAGGGAGGTGGTTTAGTCTCCACTGGCTCCTCAAACTTAAACCTCAGAACATCAGCACCAATATCAAGACCCTTTTGCTTTAGGATAGCTTTGGTGAATACTGTAACTGGTACAGTAGACCCACTCAGGGCAACTTTGCTATCCTTAAGCAATCGTGTAATGATAGAACTATAGTGCAGAGAATGATGAGATGAACCATAACAGTTCATGATATGGTCAAGCATCAAGGAAGGAAGATTTATCTTAATCTTCTTCATCATCAGGTAAATCAGTACCATCTCCATGATGCGTACTGTCCCCCTTCCTTGAGCTCGAGGAAGTAACACTTTGTTACACAGAGAGTGCAGAACCAGCATCAGTGGTTCCTTAAGATCAGCAGATTTAAAGATGACATACTTCTTGGGCATTTTTCCTCCAAACAAAAAATCATATATTTCATCAGGTGCGACCCCAACCAACATGGGCCATCAATCACTTGAATACTTGTCAAAACCATCCCTAGGTATCCCTAACATGCTGGACACAGAAGAGACAGACAAACTGGCCTCTACTCCCCCAAAAGTAGAACCAATAGACATATCAGGCAGTTGTCTAAGATTGATGTAAAAATCCCTGACTCCAGAAACATTTGCAGCAGAACAATCAAACAATGACATCCATCCTTGAAACTCAATTAATTCTTTATAGCGATATGCGGCACGTAATTCTATTATAGGTATCTATGTATTAGTTGATTATGTTGAAGGATTGTATTCTTGTATCTTTTTTATCTTTATTACTGTGTGATTGTTTGGTTTTTTTGTCTAGGTATTTTATTTGTTTTTTCTTCTTTGTTTTGGGTTTTTGTTTCCTTTGTTCTTTTTGTTATGTATTTTATTTTGTGGGGATTTTTGTGGTGGTTTCGTTCTTTGCGGGTTTTTTTTTTTTTTTGTGTATGTGTTTGTTGTGTGTGTGGTATTTTTTTTTTGTTTGTAGTATTTTTTTTTTTATGATTTTGGCTTCCCTTTTGTATTTTTTTTTTTTTTTTTTGTTTTTGTTTATTTGTATTTTTTATGTTTTGTGTTGTTTTTTTTTTGTTTTTTCTTATTTTTTTTTTTTTTTTTTTTCTGTTTTGTTTTTTTCTTTTTTTTTTTTTTTTTTTTTTTTTTTTTTTAGTTTTTTTTTTTTTTTTTTTTTCTATATTTTGTGTTGTTATTTTTTATATTATGTTGTGTTTGTATTTTTTTTTGTGTTGTTTTTTTTTTTTTTTTTTTTTTTTTTTTGTTATGTTTTTTATTTATTATTGTTTTGTGTTTTTTGTTGTGTTTTTGTGTTTTTTTTTTTTTTTTTTTTTTTTTTATTCGGTTGGACTGATCATGAGACATCTCCTTTAGTTGTTTGTTGTGGAAGGGGTTCCCTGAAGTGGTGTTTGTTTTTATTTGTGGGAGTTGAAGTTTTGATGAGTCGGTGGGTGGGTAAATAGTGGTTTTAAACTTTAAGGATTGTGTTTTTAGGGTTTTTTTTGAGAAATGATGTTTCACGCTTGTTCCCTCTCTTTTCCAGAACCGTCTTTAACCATGATCGCAGTGAACGTAATAGAGAACAGTAATTTGAATTTTTGAATTTTGAGTAGAAGAGCTAGAGTTAGAGGATGAATGAGGAGATATAGATGAAGAGTCTATGAGCTGCACATACAGGGTTAGAAAAATATATATATAGGAGTGAGGATCATCAAGGGAGAGTTTGAAGATTATAGCGTTGAGACAAAGGCTAGAATTCGAAATTTATTTTGGGAATGATACTTGCCTAAATATCAAACGACTGAATTAGGCGCATGTGTAGTTTATGCTTGATCAACGAGCAATAACTGAATAAAATAATTCTTTCCAAAAAGAAATATCTTAAGTATTTTCAAAAGATAAATAGTCAATGCAAAAAACATATCAGAGTGGCTGACTAGTCCTTTTGCTGGTACCTTGTACAGAACATGACATTCTGTTCTGTGAATTAATGATCAAATACTTTTCTTTGCACATGATTTCACTCCCTTTTGAGTGAGTCTAAGCCATTTACATAACACCGAAAGGACTTCGACATATGTATTGACATGTATAATATCGTAAGTGAGACAATTTTGTCCGTCATCGAGAGTAAGTGTAAGTCCATGTTGCTCAGATATTATTAACCTATGACACAGAATCCTAAAATTAACTGACTAAAGAATCTCTGTATCTACAAGATTTCTCGATCTAAAAGGTTTAGTAAGATGTTTCTCTATTGGTCTTCACTTTTGCAGAAAGCATCTCTTATACCCTTTTCAACTTATCTCGCTAAGAAAGTTGGTGTGATCTCAATTGCTTGTTTTGGAGTGGCTGAATTGGGTTTTTGGAAATGTTAATAGCACCGGTTGTAACATAGAGATTGGGAACACTATTGTTCACAATCAATTTTACTGGTTCCTTATCCAACTTGAGAACAGCATGAGGCTGCGCAATATATTCTGATCAGCTGTGGATATAGGGCCCTGAATTTTGGCTGTCTAGTCCTCCTGAAATTAGCTATAGAGCTATGAAAGTGTGCATACTGATGTGCTCTTTTTATAATCTAGGAACCGCAGATATTGCATTCTGTGTAACCAATAAGATCTAATTGTGCTACTTTTAAGGGTTGTAGGGCCTGCCCAGCTTGCAGGGCGTGACCTCAGTTAGTGTATGGAGTTGAGCCATCGGAATCCGCATGTGAATGGTTGGGTGTGTTGTCGAATTGAGGGGTCGCAAGCGTGATATATAGGTTATTCACGGACGCGCCGAACATTGGTGCAAATAATGGCCCACGTCCAATCAAGTAACAGTCGTGGGTTGGGGACTGTACGTAGATTGTAATCATGCCCGTGTAGGGTTATCGGTTCATTGTAGTTCCACATATAACAATTGAATTCAGAAGCCATTTGATTTGACTTTGGAAGTGGCACTAATTACTAGGTGGGTTGCTATTTAAACAACGAAACTTACAATGAATAAAGGCGGTCACTGATGTTAGTCATGTAATAGGTGTTAGAAACCGGTCGTCCATGTTATCTGATTATGTGACAAACGATTAATTCCGGTCTTGTTTAGCATATATCAAGTGGATTGAATATATTACATGAGACATGAACAAAGTGTCAAGGATAATATATGTTGGTGCGCCTTTCATTGGTTGCAACATAAATGTAGATGAATGAAACTCAGGGAACGTCCTTCGTTGATTGCAATTGACAGCCACGCGTTAGTATGACATATAATATGTATATAGTGAAAAAGAAAACAAGGAAACCATTGAAAATAAGAATAAAACACATATTTATGACATTATGAGTTTTTACCTTAATTGATAGACTCAATAATGGTTGTCAAATTAAAAGAATGACAAGGAATTGAAACGAGTGAAAGAAGGTTTTGGTGAGTATCCAGTTTATCTTATTTGCTTGTGTGCAGAGAATCGTGCTTTGAATTGAAATGAATGGTTGAGTGTTTGAGTGTTTTTGAGAGTGTATTGGATATGTTTTGTGATGAGCTCTTATGTGTTCGGCCCACCGCTGAAGCCGGGGGGTGGTTTTGTGACAAATCGTTGAGGGAAGGCTATTAATTTGAGGGGTTCGTGAATGTGTATTAGTCGTTCGTCGAATGAGCAGGCAGGGAGTATTTATAGGCACGAGGAAAAGAGGCAGAAAACCTGCGATTCGCTGAGAGATGACGTAATGCGGTTGAGGGCGTATAATACGCTCATACTAGGTATAACGCAGATCAATTTAAAAAAGTTTTGGCAACTTCGTATAGCAGGGTTGAGCGTATTACGATCAAATGGGAGGTATATAAGTCCATCAGGACGTTATAGCTCATTTAGGTATATTACGCTCAATTGGCGTATAAATTATCAAAACTCGTATTTTGATTCTGATTTTATTCGTGATTTCCTTGATTCGAACGCACAGACTTGCTCTCCCAGCAAGGATTTCTAGAATGTTTAGAAGTTCACGTATTTCGGAGTATTTTCTATTATTCACTGTATTTTTGCGTATCTGCGATTTAAACGTTGCAAATTTTCATAGAAATATAGAAAATCAGAAAATATTTAAATATTGGCGGATTAGAAAAATGTGACGGGCCTGATGAATAAAAAGCAGGAATCGCAGTTTAAACGCGTTTGAAAAACCTTCGAAAAACCTTGAGTTTACGAGAAATCGAAGAGAAACATGTTCCTTGTATGTGCTGTCAATATTCCGAGTACTCAGTATTTCAACTTTCGTGGTTAGAGCATCTTTTTGCCGAGCGAATACAATGGAGACGCGGTATTTCATCACGGATTACTCATTTGGGAGACCACATTTCAGGTGTTAACAGAGCCACTTGACTGAGTCTGGAAAACGATAGTTTGTACAGACGAAAGAAAGTATGATTCGGGAGGAGAGAACCCAAGACGTTCGCGACCTGATTAGTTTTTTCGCGGTATTGCAAACAGTTGTTTTACCTGTAGCGTGTCTGCGGTTCGATGTGCTTGTATGTTTGAGTCTGAGAGCGGTCTTTCCCCGTTTGATGTGACGCGATGCGTATGCTTTTCGAGAATGAGCATTGATTGAAACGATAGCCTAATTCAAGATTTAGGACTACTTGGTGACGACATAGGTCTGTTTTTATGTTAGGAAATTTGCATGATGTTGATGTAACTTGTGACCTTAGAGATTAAGGAAGTGAAGGTATTGGTATTGAAAGAGTTTTGATTTGGAAGGGCATTGTCTAGGTCGGTTTTTTGACATGGTTTTGGAGGTATTGAAAGGCTCTTGTCTAGGTCTGGTTTTATGACCATTGGTTTGAAAGAGTTTTGAAGGGTTTGTGGTCTGGTTTTTAGACATCGGTTTGAGGAGTCTTTGAAAGTGGCTTTGTCTAGTCTGGTTAAGACAGAGATTAGTGATTGTTATGTTGATTCAGACATGATTTGGAAATGATTTTGAATTTGGAAGGGAGTCCAGTCTAGGTCTGGTTCTTAGAGATTGAGAGTGCTTGTCTAGGTCTGATTCTAGACATGATTTGAAAGTGGCCTTTGAATTTGAAAGGTAAGTCTAGGTGGTTAGATTAGTTTGAGAGTGTCTTGTTTAGGTGATTAGACATGATTGAAAAGTGTCTTGATTTTGAAAGAGTTCGTCAGGGTCTGGTTTAGAAGATTTGAAGTGAATTGTCTGGTCTGTTCTAAGACATGTTTTGATGAGCTTTGAAAGATTCCTGTCTGAGTCTGGTTCTAGACATGAAAGGAGATACTGAGTTATCTAAGTACAGTGCATGAAGGATGTCATTTGAGAGGTGACTTAGAGAAAGGTGAAATTTGGAGCGAGACTGTGCTTACATTGGGAGACATGATTTGATTGGAAGAAAGGTAAGAGCTGATTTTCAGGATTTCAACTGATAGGCAAAAGACTTAACACGTAATAGGGCTAGGAGCAAGCAATGATTAAGGGCATTATGAAGAGCCCAGGGATTTATGAGACAGTGGTTTAGGTTAGAGTCAACTAGGGAAAGGTGGATGGATATAATGGATGAGTTCCAATAAAGATGTACTGACCAAGTCAGGTGGTTTTATTCTTTGGGTGACCATGAGTTTGAAGGTGACAAAGATAGGTAATGGTAAGATAAAAAAGGGGTAACTTGTGACTAGGGAAGATTGGCTAGACGGAGTTGGTAATGATGTTGTTAACTGAGTTATGTGAGGTCTAAACTGGCAAACCATAAATGAATCTTAGCAGTAAGCTCAAGGCTCAATGATTCAATGTTAATGCTTGATAGGTGACGAGAAGAGGCTTCCTACGTATCTTAGGAATAGACCAACGTAGTGTGATTAATGTTTGAACATGGGCCTGTGTAGGAGGGCATTTTTTTGTGGTGTAAGTGAGGCTGTGATTTGAGGTTTGAAGAGGTTTTTTTTTTTTTTTTTTTTTTTTGAATGTATGAAGTGACCACGGTGCGGCAGTGTGCTTTTTAGACTTTTGCTTTTTATTTTGGGCTTTGATTTGGATTTGAAATTGATTTGCATTTGTGAAAACTTTTGTATGTGAACTTGATTTTGCTTTTTCTTTTTGCCATTTTATTCTTCTTTCTTTTCTTTTTGCACTGTTTTTCTACGCACCGTTTGGTCCAAAGGGTTAGGTAGATGTTGGGTGATGAGAAAAAAGGCTAAATGATGTGTTTGGTAAAAGGCTGGAAGGGATTTTGATTTGATGTGATAAGGAATGGAAGGGAGGGTCATTTTTGATGGAGCTGTGAAAGAGGCCTCTCTGGGGCATTGTTCAAATTAGTAATTGTCAGGCATTAGATTAAACCAAATTGTGCGCAATGAGTGTTGAACTGATAGATATAGAGAAAATATTGCCAAATGATCATTTTATTGATGAAAAAATTTGAGAATAATGGCTTATTTGAAATGATCTATGACTAAAAGAACGAATTGAAAGAACATATTGCTAGGCAGGGACTCGATGATGAATTCTAAGAAGGCCGTAATGGAAAAACCAAGAAATGGGGTGACTCATGGTTTAAGCAGTGGGATTGGTTGGATGTTGATACTTATCCTTGCCGCTGCGGGAACTGGAGGACCATTCAACCATAGTTTGAATCATCGTACTTCAGAAGATGCAGTTTCTCAGTGGTGTGACCTTCTTGGTGGAATTTAGAAATAAGGCATTGGATTCAATTCTAGATTTCTTATCATTGAAGGTTGGAGTGGGTCAATGGAGGAGTGCACTTTTGCAGTTGTCTATAAAGGCTGCTATAAGTTACCAATTGAAGAATGCTCTTGGTGGTCCTCGCTGTTTGAAAGAGAAGATGTAGAAGAGTTGTCATTGGTGATGGTGGTGATTTGAATCAGTGTGAAAGAGGAGATTTTTGTTTAAAGCCACCGTTATTAACTTCTGGGTTGAACATCCTTTTCAACTAGGAGGCAACTTGTAGATGCCGTAAATGATCAATGGTTGAAACTTAGTGGTCTGTCTTGGGCTGAGGTTTGATGACATAATTCGAACTTGATCTTCTCATATCGGTCGTTGGTCATTGACGCGGCCTTCTCTCACTTTAAGGAAGTGAGAATTTTTTCTTACATGCTTGGGGATCGTATTAGGAGAAACGGAGTGGGATTGTACATGTACTGGTTATAGGAAATGTGTTGATATATTCCAATCCGGAGCTTGCTTGATTAGAGTCTTGAACACTGGATGGATGGGTAGTCCAAGTAATAGGGAAACCGAAGTGAATAGGCTCTTATAGCTCTTACCTTAAGGCATTAGATGTTGAAGTGGGAGATGATCTTGGTCTTAGTTCTTGAATTTGGGCAATCAGTAATGACAAACTTCTTAGGCTGGCCTTATCTATAATAGAAAGAGGCCTTGAACTGAATTTTTCGGACTCTTTGACCAATCTTCTAGTCTCACCTTTTGTAGCTCTGGAGGAGGAAGTGGTAGTTTAACATGTTTGCTCCTCCCGTAGATGAGAGGTTTCTGGTGATCGAACTTTTTTATGTCCCCAATGCTTTTCTGAGCAACAGGCGAGAATTCCAGACTAGCTTTCTAGATAGCGTTTGAGCGTTGTTCGATGTTGGCATTGAAGTGTTTGGTGATAGGAGCCGTCGGGTTTGTCGTGTTATCTTCTAGCCACAGCGACAAGTTGGAGTCTTTGCTATCTTGCTGAAATAAGAAATACACTTTAGACAAACAAAGATTAAAAATCTTAAGAAGAACTAACTCATTTGAGTTTGGACTAAGGAACTGGATTGAAAGTAGACTTATGAATGGGTCTGGACTAATCTGATTTTAATGGTGCAGCTCGAGTAGGAATCAACTTTATAGTGGGCTTTTCGAATTTAGGATTGTTTTTTTAGATCGTTTTAGTACGAGACTTTGCTTGAATTATTATTGATGTGCTAGGGTGATCTATGATCGAACCTAGTCATTTTAGGCTTCTTAGAAGTTAAGTTGAGGACTAATTCAGATTTAGGCTTTAGTTGAGTGAATTGATTATGACTTAAGGTTCTTGTGGAATATGAATTCGAACAATTAGGTTTAAGGTTCAGACAAGATGAACTGTGGCTTAGTTCTTGGATTGGAATGACTAAGTCAGACTCAGGTGAATGGAGTTTGAATTGAATGGTTGGAATGGGCTAATGGATACAAACTTTATGTTTGAACAAAACCTAGATTAAGGACTGGGCTTAGTGGTGGCTAGAATGGATGACAAGAGTACAAGTTACAAGCATTGATTAACTCAAAAAATTTATTACTTAAGGTCAGGTTAGTATATAAGTGGTTGGTAAGTCTGATAGTGTACCCCAGCCTAAAGTAGAGTGGTCCATTTCACAACATATTGGTGATTATGGCGGTACCCTTATATACACATCTAGTCAAGTGATGCGGCATGGGGGGATAAGGATTACTTAGATGTTATCATTAACCAAATGCACAGGGTAAATCCCTTAAGGTGATTCCGGAGCATAGAACATGCCATATTGGACAGGTGATAAGACTTGACCTATTGAGGGTACAGCAAATTAATTGATTATGAATGGGATACGAGACTTTCAAGTCTGTACTCACAATGGTGATATACCAGTGAGTCGCCAAAAGTAAGGGTCCGCCAGTTAGGCAAGGGGCGTCGATCAGCTTCAGTGAGGAGTTGAGCATGGAATCGCATGTAATGCGTTTGGGGTGTGTGTCGTTGAGGGGACGCACCTGGCTATATAGGTTTTAACGGAAGCCGAAATTGGTGCCAATTAATGCCACGTCCAACTCAAGTAACCAGTGTGGTTCGGGGATGGTACGAACAGATCTGTAACCCATTCGCTCCGATGTAGGGCTCTACGTCATTGTAGTTCCACAACATAACAATTGATTAGAGAGCTAATTGATTGACTTGAGTGCAACTAATTCTAGTGGGTTTGCTATTTATAGAACAACCAGATTTACAATGATAAGGCGGTAAATTGATTGTTAGTCAATGTTAATAAGGTGATTGAAACCGGTGTCATGATTATCATGACTTTCAATGTGACAGATTATTTCGGTCTTTTTAGATATATACAAGGTGATTGAATAGTAACATGAGCATGAAAAACAAAGGTTAGTAAGGCATAATAATATGTATGTGCGGCTTCTACTTGTACTGGCAAACAATTCAATCGTTCGAATAGAATGAAACTCAAGGGATGTCTTTGTTGAATTGTATTGAGAAACAGCAAACGCGTTAGTTGAATAATTTGTATAATAAGTGAAAAACAAGAAAACATGGAAATGAAAATGAAAAACTAATAATTTACATGAAAATAACAAGGTGAGTTTTACATTGCTTAATTGGAATTAAGACTCAATAATGGTTAGTCAATTAAAAGAGCAAGGAATTGAAAAGAGGTGAAAGAAGGTTTCTGTGAGGTAATCTCTAGATTTATACTATTTTCGCTTGTTGATTTTGCAGAGATCGATGCTTTGTTGAAATGAATGTGGTTTTGAGTGTTTTGAGTGTTTTTGAGAGGTTTGATGTGTTTGTGACTTGAGTTCTGTGAAATTGTGAGTTCTGAGTCGGAATGTGTATTCAGTGTTCTCTCGAATGCAGCAAGGCAGGAGTATTTATGGCAGAGGCAAAAGAGGCCAGAACCTGCGTGATATTAAGCTGAGGATGAGCGTTAAGCAGGTGATGGAGCGTATATACCTATCTAGGTATATACATGTCAATTCAAAAGTTTGGCATTGTTATAAGAAGGTTGAAGCGATAACGTCAAAATGGGGATTAGCTCATCAGATGCGTATTAGCTCATTATTTTGCGTATAACGCCATGGCGTTATATATTTCCCAATCGATATATTGATTCCTCCGATTTATTCGTGATTCCCTGATGACGCACTAGCTTCTCAAGCAAGATTTAGAATGTTTAGAGGTTACGATTTCGGAGTATTTTCAATTTTACGTAATTTTCGCGTATTCTGGTATTTAAACGTTGCAAAATTCTAGATATCAGAAAAATAGAAAAATAATTTAAAATATTGGGGACTTAGAAAATGTGCGACGGTGTTAATGATTGGTCGTGGTCTGATGGAAAAATCAAAAGCAGAGATCGCAAGTTTTCTGTTTGAAAACTCGAAACTTGAGTTTTGAGAAAATCGAAAGAAACTGTGTTGCTGTATGTGATTGTCAATAATTCGGTAGACTCAGTATTTCATTTGTGAGTTTTAAAGCATTTCGAGTCGAAACAAATGCGAGACGCGGTATATTTATCACGATTATCTTTGGGGAGACATTTTCGGTGTTACAGGTCGAAACAGCAGTTGTTGTTCACAAGATACCTAAGTATCCTTCTAACAGCCTTCAAATGAGATTCCTTTGGATTGCTTTGAAACCTGGCACACAAACCAACAGAAAACACAATATCAGGTCTACTAGCTGTTAGGTAAAGCAAMKATCMTATCATTCCTCTGTACAGTGAGGCTTCMACATCTGTTCCCTTTAGATCRGCATCAAGTTTTGTAGATGTAGGAACAGGTGTGTCATAAGCCTTGCTGTTCTCCAAGCCAAATTTTTTCAGCAGCTTTTTAAGTACTTTTGTTGATGGATCATGATTCCATCAACTGTTTGCTTTATCTGCAAGCCAAGGAAGAACCCTAGTTCTCCCATCATGCTCATTTCAAATTCACWCTGCATAAGATTAGCAAACTCGTCACATAGCACCTGATTAGTAGCACCAAACAAAATATCATCAACATAAATCTGTACTATAATCAAGTGGTTCCCCCTGGTTCTGATAAACAAGGTTTTGTCCACTGTTCCCCTTTATAATCATTCTTCATCAAAGTTGGACAGTCGTTCATACAAGCCTGGGGCTTGCTTAAACCATATATGCTTTGTCCCAACTTGTACACAGTGTTGGGGAAACGTTTATGTTCAAAACCAGGGGGCTGCTCAAACTAAACCTCTTCTTTCAAGTATCCATTTAGGAAGAGTCTTCACATCATCTGAAACAACTTCATATTCATGTGGACCAGCATAAGCAATAATATTCTAAAGCCTCTAATCTAGCTACTGGTGCAAAGGTCTCATCATAGTCTATTCCTCTGTTGATTGTAACTTGCACAATAGCTGCTTTGTGTCTGACTATGTACTTAGATATTCGTCGCCTAATCCAGAGGAGTTGGTGCCAGCGTGGTCCAGTTCCAAGCCAATGGACATGGAGAATGTGAGTAGACTAACAGATTGATTAAGGCTTGTCAAGAAGATAGCTCTCCCACATCCGAAGATTACAGCGTAGTAAGATTCTAACATCGGCATGAGGCTATGAGCTTCGTTGATGCTTATTCAGGGTTTCATCAAATCCCTCTTAAGGAGGAAGACCAGGACAAGACGACCTTTGTCACTGACAATGGGCTGTATTGTTACAAGGTAATGCCATTTAACTAAAGAAATGCCCCTGCTACCTTCCAAAGATGTGTAAACACCATCTTCGCTAAGCAGCTTGGAAGGAAAGTAGAAGCCTACATTGATGACATGATCATCAAGAGTAAGAAGAAGGAAAATCATGCCAGTGATCTACGAGAGACATTCGACACTTTGCGACATTTTGGCATGAAATTGAATCCGAAGAAGTGTGTCTTTGGGGTTACTTCTGGCAAGTTCTTGGTGTTCTTGGTAGACGAAATAGGCATTGAGGCTAACCTTGACAAAGTTAAAGYTGTTCTAGACTTGCAATCGCCTCGCAACGTGAAGGAGGTCCAAAGACTGACAGGGTGTCTAGCATCGCTTGGCAGATTTTTCTCCAAATCTGGGGATAAGTGTCAGTATTTCTTCAAGGCGATCAAAAAGGGTGCCAAGTTCGAGTGGAGTGAAGAGGCTGAAGCTGCCTTTGTCAAGTTGAAAGAACATTTACACTCCCTTCCAAGGTTGATACGCCCTATGGAAGGAGAGACTTTGTATATGTATCTCTCGGTCTCCGAACATGCCTTGTCACCCGTACTGGTGGCCGAAAGGGAAGGAGTTCAGTTGCCGGTTTACTTTGTAAGCCATGTACTTCAAGGAGCGGAAATGCGCTATGCCACCTCTGAGAAGTTTAGCCTGGCACTCATCATGGCTAGCAAGAAACTTCGTCCTTATTTTGTAGCCCATAAAATTGTTGTCTACACCGACTAACCAAACAAGCAACCTCTGACCAAGTTGGAGTATTCGAGAAGGATGCTGAAAGGGCAATAGCATTGAATGGGTTTAACTTAGAGTTCGAACCAAGGAAGGCCATAAAGGGGCAAGCCCCAGCGGATTTTATCGTTAAAATGACCAGGCCTCTCTCAGCTGAAACGTCAAGCGACGTACGGACATTATTTGTAGATGGTTCATCTACTAAAAATGGTTGTGGGGCAGGAATCTTGTTCAAATCGTCGGAAGGGGACACGTTCAAATATGCCATGCGATTCAAATTTCAAACATCTAACAACGAGGCCGAGTATGAAGCTCTAGTGGCAGGAATTAGAATGTGTAAAGCGGCAAGGGCACGAAAAATTGATGCTATGTCAGATTCTCAACTGGTGGTAAGTYAAGTTAATGGAGAGTACGAGGCCAGGGATGAAAATATGATCAAATACTTGGACATGGTAAAGAAGGAGGTTGAAGGATTGGAACGTTTCCACCTAGTGCAAGTGCCTAGGTCAGAAAACAATCAAGACGATGCTTTGTCCAAGTTGACTAGCTCGGCTACGGGAGACTCTCCCAGGKCTGTCTTCTGGGAAGTCAAGAATCAACGGAGTATAGACGAGCTAGACGAGAACCACTACATCAACAAGGGAAGCACCTGGATGGACGAGATCATCGAATTCAAACAAACGAGAATCCTACCCCTTTATCCGAAAAAAGCCAAGTTTGTGAAGCGGTGGGATATGTGGTTCGTATATTGGAATGGCCAGCTCTACAAGAAATCTTTCTCTCACCCTTTGCTCAAATGTATCACTCCAGAGAAGGGAGTAGAGGTGTTRGATGATATCCACCAAGGCCACTGTGGATCACACATTGGGGCAAGGTCTTTAGCTGAAAAAACCCTTCGAACGGGATACTACTGGCCAACTTTGAGAGAAGATGCCGCCAATCTGGTCAAGAAATGTCACAAGTGCCAAATTCATGCCCACATTCACCAACGGCTGGCAAATCAATTATCCCCCGTGCTATCACCTCTACCATTTTCCAAGTTGGGTGTAGACATCCTCGGACCTTTCCCCAAGCTCCGGGGCGAAAGAAATTCTTGATCGTAGTCGTAGATTACTTCACCAAATGGGTAGAAGCCGAGCCGATGAGAAACATTAAAGTGTCGGATGTTCAAGGGTTCTTAACCAGGAATATCATCACTCGGTATGGCGTGCCACAATCCATCGTCTTCGACAATGACCCTTAATTTGATTCCAACATTCTCACTAATTGGCTATCGGACCAAGGAATCACCGTCCACTTTGCTTCCGTGGCATATCCACAAGCCAACGGATAAGTTGAGTCCTTCAACAAGATTATCAGTAATGGATTGAAGAAGAAGCTGGACCATGCAAAGGGGCTATGAGTAGACGAACTATACAACGTGCTTTGGTCGATCCGAACAACGGTAAAGAACTCAACGGGAGGACTCCATTTACTCTTGTTTTTGGTTCGGACGCCGTATTGCCTATTGAGATATATGAGCCGACACTACGAGTCATGATGTACACCGAGGAAGGAAATTGGGAAGCTATGAAGTGTAATCTTAACCTCATACCGGAGATTCGAGGCAACGTTCTCCTTCGTCAACAACTCTATAAGTTAAGAATGTCCCGGGAATACAACAAGCGTGTCAACCATAGGCCTCTCCATTTGGGAGACCTTGTGTTGAGGAAAATGGAATCCACGGGAAGGGCAAAGGAAGATGGAAAGTTGACTCCAAATTGGGAAGGTCCATACAAAATTTGTGAAGTGTTAAGGGATGGAACCTTCAAGCTAGAAGACGGGCAGGGGCAACGGCTTACTCATCCTTGGATGCCTACAACTTGAGGAAATTCTATGTTTAAGCAAACATATTTGAGTCTACCTGAAGGCGTTCACCCTAAGTCGAGTTGCCAAGCGTGCACTCGCACTATCAAGTTTGAGTCGACTTGAAGGCGCTCAAAACTTGTAAAACTATGAAGTATCTAGATTGAATGAAAGCCTTCATTACTTTGAACTTCAAATTTTTGTTATCTTAACAGGGGCAACTCCCCTCCTTGGGCAAAAAGTTAAAAATTCAAAGCGGATAATTTACACCCATGGAATCTCAAAATGAGATCTAACAGACAAATTTCTGTTAAAACTAACCTAAAAACTTCCTAAGTCATGTGCTTAGAAGTTTATAGCTTGGCAAAACTGCCAGTAGGACAAACGTCCCAAAATTGCGAAGGGAACAACTTCCCTAGATTACAGCGCGACGAGTAAATAAGCTCTGGCTAATGCGACGTGCGAGCTTACCGTTTTGTAAAAACTACAGAAATTAGTTCGCACTTGGGGTCAAATATGATCATTCAAGGGCAAGCGACCCTGGACATCTGCGAGGTGCGAACTTACCGTTTTGTAAAATCAACAAAAACGGCCTCGCACCCAGTCACCTCAAGGGCAAACGACCCACATCATGTGCGAGGTGCGAGCTTACCGTTTTGTAAAATCAACAAAAACGGCCTCGCACCCACTCACCTCAAGGGCAAACGACCCACACCATGTGCGAGGTGCGAGCTTACCGTTTTTTGAAATCAACAAAAACGGCCTAGCTCCCAGTCACCTCAAGGGCAAACGACCCACATCATGTGCGAAGTGCAAGCTTACCATTTTGTATAATCAACTGAAATGGACTCGCACCCAACCATGTCAAGGGCATGTGCCCCAAATGTCGAGGGCAAGTGTCCCAAAAGATGGAGGAAAATGACACAAGTATAGGCTCTCGACAATCAAGAGGATCGAGCAAATGCCTAGGGCTWAGTCTCTGGTCTCGCAGTTGCCCACGAAGACAAGATGCGACGTGCGAGCTTACCGTTTTGTAAAAACGATCCAAATTGAATCGCACAAATCTGTCAACCAAGGCAAGCTGCGACGTGCAAGCTTACCGTTTTGTAAAAATGATCCAAATTGGCTCGCACAAATCTGTCAACCAGGGCAAGCTGCGATGTGCGAGCTTACCATTTTGTAAAAACGATCCAAATTGGCTCGCACCAATCTGTCAACCAGGGCAAGCTGCGACGTGCGAGCTTATCATTTTGTAAAAATGATAAAAATTGGATCGCACCAATCTGTCAACTAGGGCAAGCTGGGACGTGCGAGCTTACCGTTTTGGTAAAACGATCGAAATCGACTCACACACATTAGCCAATTACTAAGGTTGCGGCCTGCGAGGGGTTATATCTGTGACTTCCTTGACTTAATCTCAAAGTTTAAGGGCCATTAGTATGATTGATTGACTTGACACCACTGCTAGGTCTCAAGTCAATCAATTCTTAGAATCTATAAACTTGGACATTTCGCACAAGCAAGAGCTCTCGCCATCGAAATTTGAACGGGAGAGGGGAATTGAGCGGGAAGGGAAATTTTCCCTTGGGCTACTGCTGCCACGCAAATTTCGAGGTGGCGAATTGAATTCTTGGTCTGGTTGTTCATCTTCCATAAGAGCACACTTCCCAAGGCAAAAAAATGAAAAATAGAGAGATATTATTTGATTTGAGATTTGTTTACAAAATGTAAATTTATGTGAAATCGAGATGAAACACCCTATAAATGCAACGTTTTAGAGGGTCTTTGAGGGGCAAATGATGTGGCACGGAAAATCCTTGCCCACATGTCCTTCAAATATTGGGTCAAAATGATCCACGTGGCAAATGCTACAGATTAAATTAATCCGGACCGAAACGGGACGGAGAACCGACGTTTCTAAACTGAAATAGTAGTAAGGAACGCTCAAAAGCACGGATGGATGACAAGTGTCACCCATCCAAAGGATGCCTTGGTTTTTGAGGGATTGCCTATAAATACCCCGAAAAACCAAGGAAAACACACACAATCCTCCTAGCATTTATTGCATAACTCCCAACTACTTGAGAGCATCTCTCACTACTTTCTCTCTCTAGCTTGGCACTTTTACTTCCCTAACTCCATACTTACTTAAGCATCGGAGGGRARATAATCCAAAAAGGATTATTCTCCTTTGTGTAGGTGCCAGGCAAGCTTTGAGGTGCTAGGAGCAAGAAGCAACCAACCGTTGGCCAGGAGATCGGAGATAGCCAGGATACATCCATTGTGCAATAGAAGGTCAGCTCTCCAGAGGTAGCTTTGAAGGAAAGCCTCCACCCCTCTCTCAACCTAGAAGTTAGGGAAATATTGTAGCCAGGACACGTCATCCTCATTTTACTTGCTACAACAAAATATGTATAAATTAATTCAATAACAACTTTRTCATATCTTTCTATATACATCTTATCAGAGTAGAAAACAGTTTATATCATTAATGCTTATGTGGCGTGCGATCTCCCATTAAAACAAATTCCTACAAAAAGCACATCATAATCTAAATAAAAATTATATTAAATTTAATTTATCTATTAGTCAGTATTTATCAAAAAAATAATAAATGAAATTATATCCTAAAAATTAAATCAGTATTTAAAAAATTCATTAAAAGAACAATAATAAATATCATATCTTACTATTAATACAATATTAAATAAATAAATAAATAACTACAAGGTAACTACCATATCTTAGAAATTACATCAACAAGTAAAAAAATATTATAAAAAACAATAATAAGATTATAACTAAAAGGAAAAATGGAAACTAATAATCCCAACTTTTGGTGGTCTTCAATGAATAATCCGACCAGAGAGTTATTACGGAATATACTAAACTTTAACCCCTATCTTCAACCATTATACTAAAACCTAACTTTAACCTACAAATTCTCTCTCCTCACCTATAATACCAGGTTAATGACTTAATAAAAAATAATAATAATAAAAATAAAAATAATAATAATAATAATAATAATAATAATAATANAATAATAATAATAATAATAATAATAATAATAATAATAATAATAATAATAATAATAATAATAATAATAATAATAATAATAATAATAATAATAATAAACTACCCCATTGCCCCACCGCTTCTCCGACTGACACAACCACCACCCCTGCAACACATACAACCCAACCATCAGCCATCAGCCATCAGCCACCACCCACATACACCCACCCACCCAGCCAGATACAACACACTCAATCCACCATCCCTGCAATCACATACAACCCAACCACCACCAACACTTAATTAAGATCCCCACATAACCACCACCACTCCAACGCATCACCCTCACGCCGCGACCACACCCCTCAATTGCCACCACCCTCAAAACCACCACCACTCCCTAGCAAAACCCTTGAACGCAACATCACCCTCACTCAATTAAAACCACGAACACAACCACAAATCCAACCAAAATTCGAATCCCAACCTAAATTCAAAATTCGAAGCCCAACCCAAATTCGCGAGTGGTGGCGGAGTGGTGGGGAGGAGTGGCGAGGGTGGGGGAGTGATTTACGAGTGGTGGGGAGGAGTGGTGAGGGTGGGGGAGTGATTTTCGAGGATTGGAGGATGAGTGTTGATGGAGGGAGAGGAGTGGCGAGGGACGCGGCACCAACAGTGGCAGCGACGCAGCAACAATAGCAGTAGCACGCCGCAACAACAACAGCAACACGCAGCAACAATGGCAGCAGTGGCGGCGGCCGCTTTGGCTGGGCGAGGAGAGAGAGAAGAGAAAGAAGGGAGGGCGGTGGAGGCAGAGGATTGGAGGATGAGTGTTGATGGAGAAAGGAGGAGATGATGCAGAGGAGGGAGGAAGGAAGAAGAAGGAAAAAGAAAAAAAAATAAAAATAAAAATAAAGGAAAAAGAAGGTAGCCGAAGGAAGAAGAAGGAAAAAGAAAAAAAATAAAAATAAAAATTTAAAAATAAAAATTGTTCAAAGAGAAAAAAAAAAGAAAAGGAAAAATGAAAAAAGGGGTAGAATGACCTGCTAATCAGGTTTTAGGTCATTTAGTATAATGGTTGAAGATAGGGGTTAAAGTTTAGTATATTCCGTAATAACGCTCAGGTCGGATTATTCATTGAAGACCACCAAAAATTGGGATTATTAGTTTCCATTTTTCCTAACTAAAAAATATTTGATGTATTGTTACAAAAAATATTTAATGTAGCCGTGCATCACATATGAAATTAAACTAGTAGATAAATATTAGAATTTTGGGTGAGAAAGTACTAAATCTATGGGGAATAATGCGGGGAATTACCAACTTAATTTTTTTAGGGGAAGTACCTAATAAAATTTATGTTTTGTTTCGAGGTACCAAATTACTAAAACTCGGTGAAAAATCAATTCTCCAGCATTGACCTTGCGCGTGAATTAAATCCACTGCTTCTAACTTAACTCTACCATGTACATTAGTCACGATTTAATAATCCCCGAGCATATGCTCAATTTTGAAATAAACAATAAGTTACTATAAACTAAATCGAAATTTAATTTTTGTGAATTGTAATTATTTAAAAATAAGGTTTTATTTTCGTCAATTATTTTTATAGTCATAAATGAATTAATAAATATTAAAGCTTTACACGAAAATACATTTATTAACAAACCTTGAATGCTTTGTTACATTTTTTTTCTTTTGGATTTAGGAGGGAAAAAATTTGGGAGGTGAAATTTATTTTAATAGTAATTAATAGTTGTTTTGGGTTCGGATAAATATGTTTTGATTTTTAATTTTATACAAAATTTGATGTATTTGTTTATTTCAAACAATCGGTCAAAGTAGCGTTGCCAGCTAGGGTGACAATTCCACCGCACTTTCGGGAAGAAAAATAATGGATTTAGCAAATTAGCGATCGCTAAACTAAAAATGTCAATCGCAAATGAAATTACAGAATCACCATTTTAAAAAAAAACTGACGCGAAACTAAAAAACTTTACTTTGGAATTTTAAAATGCTAGACAGTTGTATCAAACATTTAGTATTATTGTAAATTGTATTTACCCACTTTTATCCATGTTTAGTAAATTCTAATTTTGTCACCCCACTTCAAAAATCCGGACTCCGCCCCCGATAGGTCAACATTATTTTGGCAACAATTTCTCCTATTTGAGAATTACTCTTTATACATTCTTTAATAAGCTCAATCCCTACAAATTTGGAGAGAATTATTGGAGGGAAAATGGACCTCACCTTTCTCTTCCCTCCCCTTCCTTTCCCTCCTTCACTTAGTTACTGATAAGCTGTAACTGAACACTTGAGCTAATCACATCAACATGAGATGTGTTCAACTGCTTGCATAATTTTCTACAATGTAATTTATGCAAATTATACATATATATTCCCCGAAATAACACCACGTACTGCAGTGTTACAAGTGACAAATGAAATCTTATACGGAATATGTTGGGAAACCGGGTATGAAAACAAGCAAAACAACAACAAAGACCAAAGAACAACAAACCACAACACAAGCAAATAATGGGTAACTTTGTTACCTTTTCAAAGACAATCTTTCTATTAAATTTGAGCTACAAAACTGCAATTACAAACACTCCTAATGAGCTTCACAAGCTCTCTATGTTTGTCCTCACAAGATACAACAAGCACTCTCTCTCTTTTGTTTCTCCCAAAACCTTAGAGCTAGTATTGTTTTCTCTGTCATCACTTTGCTTGTGTGACCACTTCACTTGTGATAAGTGATGGGCGATGCTACAACAAGTCACATGCTAAAACTTATATAGCACTCTATTACTACTTGGCTTATTCTACAAGTCAAAACATGTGACTCTTAATTAACCACAACTCACGTGCCAAAGCAGAGCACACTAAACCGCTCAATATGCACGTCCGACACCTCCAAATGCGTGACTTGAGCATAGCTCACAGAGCCAAAACCTCGACCTGCGCAACTGCTCAGAGAGTCCAACTTAAAACTACCATTACTTCTTTGTCACTCCATTAAATGAGGTATGTGACCTACCGTTGGAAATCTCTATCAACAACCTTTCACTTGCAACTTGAATCATCTCCAAACTCTAAGTAGTTTGAGAGATACGCCCCGTTGAAGTTGGTCTACTACATTCCAATGAGCTACTTCATTCATTCTTCAAGTCTATTGGTAGTGGTCTTGACTTCAATAGAATAGAAGCGGAAGGGAATCCATCTAGCTCTGCACAGTGAATGAAACATATACATATGTAGGAAATAAGGCTAGTATAGAATAGATTAAACTTATCTGATGTGTCATGACGTGACAAAATATCATTGTTCTAAAGTCGAATTTGCCCCGCATTATTCGTACACACGGCCTCACGACTAAATAAAGAAGAGAATAATTAGGGGAAAGATTTTTGCACGGAAATTCAGCAAGCATTAATTATGGCAGATATAATGTGTAACGGAAGAAATTAATTTAAACGTTACACAAAAAAAAATCAAACGAAAGTTGACCCAAAAATATAGACCGAGTATAAAAAGAGCCACACCCACACCCTCGCACGAGTCACATCACTCAACCTCAAACACTTAAATGTTCACTTCCATTTATATATAAGAGAATAGTTTGTCACACTTTCAATGTGGGACAATTTATTCTTTGAAGCAACAATAATAGAGTAAATAACTCCAACAACATATTCATGAAACATGGAAGCAGAAAACTTGAGAAACTATGATAGTCCCTCTACCCCATTTCTACGCTTCACGTCTTCACTAGTGCCTAACACAGAAAATTAGGAGTAGTCATTTTTGTCTAATTGTTATTTTGTCTAATTGTTGCTTTGTTTGGTAAAAAATTTTATGTGATTAGAAGGGTGACTCATCCATAAAAGGGTGCACGTGTTTGAATGTGTAGCCAAAATGGAGAATTGCGAGTCACAGAAGTCAGCAGTAGTAAATCATTACAGGAGCCAACACACAGAAACAAGCTTACCCAGAAAAAAAATAAAAAAAACAAAAAAAAGAAGAAGAAAAAGAAGAAACAACCTTAAGTATGAAGATAAATAGGAGTTTTTTTTTCCGAAAACAATAAGGATTTCATTAATTAGAAATAATCAAAAGACACTTGTAATTTATGGAAGAGAAAACAAAATTCTCAACAAGAATATAAAACACTGAAAACACCTTAGAACTAGTTACATCGCAGATTCGATTTAAAATAGTCTTAATAAAAATCTTCATCCGAAACAATACAATCTACGAGTTCGCTCTAATTCGGCATAACGTCCGCTGATGCGTAGTTATTTTGGTGAACATACTTTTGTGATTTTCTGAATTCCTTCCGAGATTGTGAAAACCTAAATCTTCAATCCTCAACAGACGAAAACAAAAACGAAACCCTAGATAATCTAATCTTCCATAAAAAAGACAACAAAAGTATATTCCAAACTTTTACAAAAGGAGATAATAATAAACCAAAAATTGAGGATAAAACTCTTATAAAGAGATAGAAAAATCCAAAAATTGGGAATAAAACTCTCATAAAGAAGTGAGAAGAAGAATTGAGGCTTACCACCATCAAAGAAATGATGGTAGCCCCGACGACTATAAAAGAAGTTAGGATTTTGGGGAGAGGTTTTTAAGATAAAGCGAAGTTGCTAACCTGAAACAGAATGATTTTGAATATAAAAAAATTATAAAAATGATCTTGCAAATATAACTTAAAAAATTACAAGATAGGAATAATTAGGTAGTCTATAGGATAAAAAGCAGGCTTTTGATAAGTGCATAAAATATCATATTTTTAGTCAAAATATTAATCTTATAATCGTTTTATTTTAATTATTTTATGAAAATAGTTGCTTTTATCATTTTAGACTTTATTTTATGTCAATATTTTATTTTATAGTTATTTTTATAATCATTTGTACTTAATATTGTGTTTTGTGTTTTTGGTATGGAAAACTAATTTAAAGAAAAGACAATGAACAACACCTAAAGAACTTAACGTGAGATTCATTGAAATTAAAGTGAATAAAAAAAAGAAAAAGAAGATAATAACATGCATGAGAATGATCCAGCAAAGGCGAACTTGAAGAAGAACAAAATAGCAATGCTAGAAGCCGTGCGTGATATATAAACATCCAACGATACAACAGATAACAATTTGATCTACAATCGAAAATGAAGGAGGATAAATAAGTATTTATCATTTCTTTACCCGTATATTTGTAATTTTGTTTGGCTATATATACGCACAATTAGTCACAAACAAAGGATATGACAGTATAATTTGATTTTTAGGGTTTTGAGAGGCAAGTGAGTTTTGAGAAGCAATTAAGCGTTCTTAGTCGTGCAATTGGAGCAAGGAGTCATGAGTAAAAAATTTGGATCTTCCTACGACGTTTGTACGAGTATAAGTGATATATTATCCTCTCTTCTTTTTGTATTACTTTGAATTGCTATATTGTTAGCAATGCTATGAACTTGAATCTTATTTAAACTTCAATTTAATTATATTTTTTGGGTTATTTATTGAGTATAAAATTTGTTTAGTATTCAATTTTACATTGTAATTTTTGTCATATGATTGTTCGAGTATAATTTGCTATCTTATTATATTTGAATTGTAATCAATTGCTAGTTATGTGATTTGGCCTAGTTYAAATTGCATAATACAAGTAGCGACTAATGTTAATTTGGGTCTGCGAATGGTTTGAATTAATATTAGGGTGTAAGTTGATCTAGTTTTATTAATTACGTATACCTATGTGTTAATTAATTAGGGTTAATGATGTTCTTTTAGTTTCTAATGCTTCTAGACGTAGTCGTTGTGGGTTGCGATCATATTTACGATAGCGACTCTATTCTAGAATTAGTGGCGGCCTATTTCAATACTAATTTAAAGTAAAGAAGAATAGGGTGAAATTGCTATCATAACCGCTACAGTTAATCTATAACTCAACTTTTGATTCAATATTTATACTCCCTCCGTTCTATATTGTTTTGTGCATTTACTATTTGGGGGAGAAACTAAAAATAATATACTATAATGGAAGTTTGGTCAAAAGGCAAAAATAGATTAAAGAGAGTGTGTGTAAATGGGGAAAAGTAAAGGAAAGTAAGAGAAAGTGGTAGGTACATCCTATTAAAAAATATTAAAAACATGTTCAAAATTGAAATAAAGCAGAATGGACAAAATATTATGGAACGTCCAAATGGGGAAAGTGCACAAAACAATATGGAACGGAGGGAGTGTTCAATATTAGAATTAAGTTCTAAGTTTAATGGCGGAAAGTATCCGACTTGCTTCACATCACATGTAAATAGTAGTTTTAGTTTTAGTTTTAACATTAAATAATCTCAATCTTAAAAACCCCATATTCGTAAATATGTAAATAGCGTAAATATTGTATATATGTATAGATTGAATTTTGAGTGTAGGAAGTTAACAATCTCCTCGTGGGATCGACCCTTTCTTGCCCTTTTACTACTTGTTAATATTTTTGAAAGACTAAGATCGGTTTTATAAATAATTAATTTAATACGGTAAATGACCCGTATCAAATTTTGGCACCGTTGCCGAGGAGATTGGTTTGATTTTCTAAATTACCTTTTTGCTCAAAGTTTAATTTATTTGACGTACAGTGTGATACTCGGTCTTGTTGTGTAATTTTTTTGAATTTGTTTGTTTTTATTTTATTTATTTATTTCGTTTTTTTTCATTATTATTGTTTTTAGGAGTGAAAATTTGTTGAAAACTTCAATTCCCATTTTGTTCAAAACTTTAGAAATAACTACCCACAATTTTTTTTATTAAAAATAACTACCCATATTATACAAAACTATTGTAAAACACTACCCGCTTTGGTTCTCAGGCAAGGGAAATCAGTTTTCTGAGAAAAAAGAGATTTCCAGCGTGTGGGCCCTCTCACTAATTCTCTGCTCACTCCCCCTCACTCCCTCAACCTTTTCTCTCTCCACTCTCTCTCCTCAATGCAATCTGATGCACTACCATGTTTGCACCGCCGCACCACTGTCGTCCTCCGTCGCCGTACCACCGACGTCCTTCGTTGTCGCACCACCACTTTCTCTCTCCTCGCGGTCTCCTTTCTCTATCCTCCCACACGCCTTCTCTCTCACCACGCACAGCGACGCCCCATCAACCACGAGCACCACTCTCCTGTCTCGCATCAACCACGAGAAACACCCTCACCACCTTGCTTTTGGGTTCGAATTAGGGTATGTTTTCTAATTAGGGTTTTATTTGGGTATTTTTGTGGTGGTGCCTGGTGACGAATTTGGTGGTGGTGGGTGGGGGGTTGGTGCGTGAATGGTGTTGCAGTGGTGGCGACTGGCGAAGGGCATTGGTGGGCGTGTGTGGGGTGAGGGTAAGTGTGAGGGTATGGGGTGAGTGGGGTGGTGGTGGTTTGTAGGTCCACATGTCGAAAAACTCTTTTTTTTTTCTCAAAAAACTGCTTTCTCTTAAAGTGGGTAGTGTTTTACAATGGTTTTGTAAAATATGGGTAGTTATTTTTAATAAAAAAAATAGTGGGTAATAATTTCTAAAATTTTGAACAAAGTGAATAGTTTTCAACAAATTTTCCTTGTTTTTATTCCATTTATATTAAATTAAAGTACGTTCGTACTCTTTTGTATGTAGTTATGCTTTATAGTAATATGATCATTAGTGCTATGCTGTTAGTTATGCTCTTTGCCTCTTTGCGCCTAAAATCAACATGGTTAATTAGCAGTGGGAGTATTATGTCGATTTTTTCCCCCTGAAAAACTAATTAAACCAGCTATAAATGAATGCATGATTGTATTAAAATATAGTAGTAGCAGGATGATATGACTTTATGACAGTCGTCCTAAAAATGTCCACCACTACAGATGAATTTCCTAGACAGTTTATGTGATTTTATAGAATAACGAACATTTACTTGTAGCCTATCAGATCAAACTATTAGCAAGTAATAATATATTCCTTGTTGCTATTACTAAGCATTGGTGAATTGAACACAGTATAATTGCAAAATTGGAAGAAAGTCATATACTTGTGTTATTGCAACAAGAGAAGTAGACAAATGAATAACTGTGCAAATTGACACGAAACAGCAATAACTCATCAAGTACGGTCATTATCTTACATAATATAACAACAAAGATATATATATTGAACTAATAATAATCGCACTTCGTTTTATCCAGTGTAGTGTGTGTGTTGTTGGAAGCATGCATAATGATTGAGTGAAGAGTTTTACAGAGTAAATGAAATAAGTATGCTACTGCCTGCTATGGCAGAGCACGTGCGTTGGTGCGTCTGGACGCATAAACCGCACCAAACCGCAATTTTGCGGTTTGGGATTTCTCAAAGCAACGCAATTATTCCAGACCGGACCAACGAACCACAATTTGCGGTTTGTGCGTCGGTTTGCGGTTAACCGCTTTTCTTTATTAAAAAAAGAAAACCAAAATAGTCTATTTAAATTATTACAAGTCATTGTAATAATCAATAGCTCACAATATATAGTCGTACTACAAAACACATAAATTATTAAAACTCAAAATAATACATAAAAAATAGAAATGTCGTTTCTGCAAGACCGCAACGAAGGGCACGAGGCCATCTTGACGACCAATAAGTTTTCACATTTCCCGCTATTATATGCGATATCAATACACTTAGAGCTAATCAATCTTTGAGAACTCTACAAAAACAATATATCTGTAGTATAATTACAACTTTAATAAGTGGGAAAATAATGAAAGTATATAAAAATGATAAAACGATACCATATCTTATACATATTTTAAGATAATCGGTTTGCGTTTACGGTTTAAATCAACACACCATATTGCGGTTTCGGTTTGGTTTGTTAAAAATATAAACCCAACAAACGCGAAAAGTGCGGTTTGGGAAAATAAACAATAAACGAATTTAATCGCAACAAACCAAACCGAATTCATTTGGTTCAGGTTTGTGCGGTCAGACCGCACTTGCCAGCCTACCTGTACTACCAAAACTTAACAAGGTCGTTCCAAATGTCAAACACTAGTTTATACTTATTAATTTTTCTTAACAATATATTAAACCAATCACTTAATATGTCACATTTGAGTTTTTGTAAGTTGCCTATATTATCTCAAATATAGCAAGTTTCTTATTGCTTTGTATAACTTGTAATTTATTTATTTAATTTCTTATTTTATTTTATAGAATACCTTCTTCGTTAGTTTAATGAATTGTAAAAAAAAAAA
>SNQN01002292.1:0-48582 GCA_008642245.1 Bassia scoparia | reverse complement strand
ATTTTCTTGTTCTTATGTTAAATGATATGTGGAGGACTATATAGAACAGTGGATCGAAAGCTGGCTCGTGGATTGTTTGAAAAACATCTGTATATTGTTTCTAATGAAGAACAAAAGGGTTCATGATTGTTAATGCTATATTTTGCAGCAAAGACGACAAGCAAGCATTTTACATAACCAGCTAAGTCTCGATCTCTTTCCTTTTTTAATTTTATTTCATTGAGGACAATGAAAGAAATAATTGTAGGGGAGATGAAATTGGTGGTAACACATGTTTTAAGTTTAGTATGCAATATTTATTTATTTATTAAATATATATTTTTCAAATAATAATAAGCATTATTCATCTCGTCTCTTACAGAAGTTACTAGTTAATGAGATGTTTTGATAATAGGCTCTAATCTAACTTTGTTTTATTAAACTTTGATTTGAAAATGTATACTAACAAAAAAGTGTTTTTGAAGTTATCAATGTGATGACTTCAACTCTTGTGACCCATTAATTAAACCTTAATAATGATTATTCTTTTATAAGATCTAGCACACTATTTTCATTGGCTTAGATGTGAGGTATGAAGGAAAGACTTTTGTACCGGCGTTGGGGCGTCACCAGGTCGGACTGGGTCCAGTCCCTCTGCTCCGGGGGATACAATTTAAAGGACGACTCGATTTGTTTGCTAGAATTAAATTCTTGCTTTTGTATTGTGAGTATGCCTAGAGTTGTGTGTTTATACTCGAAACGAGTAGAAGAAATCTCCACCGCACTTCTTTCGGGAAGTTGCGGAACCCGATTTAAGCCTTGCCTATAATTGTATAAAGCAAGGCGAAGGACTCCATGTTTGGTAGTGCACCAAAGGTCTAGATTAGGAGACAAGGGTAAGGGTGAAGTAGCGCACAACACCACCCCCCACGTCTAGCGGCCTCTACTCGGTCATTATGAGTTCATTGTCCAAAAGACAACAACAAACATATTCTCGTTTTAAACCCTAAGCATGTAAGATTACTAAGCGGCCGGGTTGTTTAATAGAAAACTTTGCATATAGTGTCTAGTTTGTTGTGACATGTGTTGTTAATTTCATATTCCAGGAGCCTAATGTCGGTTGTCCATTGTTATCTTATTCGGCGTGAAACACGAAATTTCAGATTTTATTTAGAGCATATTATGGGTGTGAGACAAGCATGCAAACACTCGTACGAGGAATTGAAAGTTTGCTTTAAGGTTGTTTTTAATTTGAATTGCTGAGTACTTGTTAATCAATATTACATGCAAAAGTTATATAGAAAGTCAAATTTCTAATCAAGCATGCAAAAGGGTGTTTAGAAAGTCGAAAGATCGAGAACGAAGCTTTGGACCCTTAGGAACCCTTGTCGAACCTTTAGAACCCTTTTCGAACCTTAGATCTAATGTGTTTATATGTGTTTCGAATGCTTTTATGTGCGTATGAATGCTTTTGTGAGTGAGAGAGAGAGNTATAAATGAATGCATGATTGTATTAAAATATAGTAGTAGCAGGATGATATGACTTTATGACAGTCGTCCTAAAAATGTCCACCACTACAGATGAATAGCCCAAAGTAGCAAATCACCCTATAATTTCCAATTTAGATGTAATTTAATAAATTTAATCTATCTATTTCATTATTTATTGCAAAAATGCAATCCAAAATATTTAATAATTCAAATACATGCAATTAAATACTTTTGTCAATTTAATATAAAAATAAAATAAATATTTTAAAAATAAGATTATTATTAATTTTGGGTGAATTGCACCTAATTTTAATCTTCGGGGGTTGATTATTTGCACTAATTAACCTAAGGGGTGATCTTGCACAATTGATAAGAGTAACGGGGTTAATTTGCTACAAACGCTCAGATGAATATGAGCCACGAGTTTTAATTTATTTTACTTTTTTTCGTAACAATATTTTAAACATATCTCCTTAAATATGTCAATATTTGATTTTGATTTGAGGTTGTCTAATATTAATTTTTCAAAATTTATAAATATGTTTATACTTTATGAGCCACTAAGGAAATATTAATTTATAATTATGTTTGTCTTGTATAAAATTGTAATTTTTATTTTCATTTATTTTCTTTAAATTCCTTAATTTAAATTATTAATTTAATTTCTTTAATATAATTCTTTAAATTCTTCAATTTTAATTACAAATTTCATTTTTATTTAGTTCTTTTATTTTTAATTGGTTTTCACGAGTTAGCACTACAACAAATGAATTGAATCTTGCAGACCACTCATCAGCAGACAAACAAATGAATAGATTTACATGATAATAATCTTTCCATCATGTATGCTACGGAGTACTCACCATGTAGATGTTTGGTCACTAATATTATTTTTTTTTAATCGCCGTCACTAATAATCTTTCCAACATTAATATGGATTTTAAAAAATTATACTAGGAATTAAACTCATGACTGAAAGGATATGGAATATTTAAATAATCTTTAATATACTAATAGTTCCATTATTTTTTGGGTCACCGATAATCTTTTGACATTGATGTGGAATATTTTCATCATTTCATGAGATTGGTTTCATAATATTTTTTTTCTGATTTATTAAAATCGACATTAATTAAAAACGAATTGGAAGGTTATTGATGATGAATATTAGAGTGTGATTGGGATTATGGCCAACATTCATTCATTTGTTTTCTTGATGACCAGAGTGCTCGGCAAGATTCAGTTCGTTTGTGCTTGCTCGTGAAAACCTTTTTATTTTTGTCCTTTTCTTTTTACAATTTTCTTTAAAAAAAATTAACGGAAGAAGGTAATTTACTATAAAATTAAAAATAAAGAAATTAAATATAATTAAAATTACAATTTATACAAAGCAACTATAATGAAACTTGCCTTATTTGAGAAAGTAATATTAGGCAACCTTAATATCAAACTCAAATGTTGACATATTTAAGGTGATTTGTTTAATATATTGTTAAGAAAAAATTAAATAAATTTAAACTAGTGGTGAACATTTTTTGGACGACCGTTGTAAAGTTTTTGGTAGTAGCAGGTAGGGCTGAGCAGAGTGCGGTCTGGACCGCACCAAACCGCAAACCAAACTGCAATTTGACGGTTTGGTTTGGTTTGCGATCTGAAAATTGCGGTTTGGTTTTTATTTTTCCCAAACCGCACTTTTGCGGTTTGGTTTGGTTTATGATATTTTTTAAACCAAACCAAACCGCAAACCGCAAAATTAGTGGTGTATGGTTTAAACCGTAAACCGCAAACCGTATTMTCTTAAAATAATGTATAATGTATGGTATGTCTTTTTATTCATTTATATACTTTTCTATCTTATTTTCCCACTGTATTAAAGTTGTTAATWATACATACATGTATATATATTTGTTTTTGTAGAGTTCTCAAAGATTGGATTAGCTCYAAGTGTCATTGATATCGCATGAGAATAGCGGGAAATGTGAAAACTTATTGGTCGTCAAAGATGCCTCGTGCCCTCGTTGCGGTCTTGCAGAAACGACATTTCTATTTGTTTTATGTATTATTTTGAAGTTTGTTAAATTAATTTATGTGTTTTGTAGTACGACTATATATTGTGAGCGTATTTTGATTTATTAAACAATGACTTGTAATATATTATTAATAGACTATTTTAATGGTTTTCTTTTTTTAATAAAGAAAAGCGGTTAAACCGCAAACCGCACCGCACCAAACCGCAAATTGTGGTTCGGTTTGGTCCGGTCTGGAAATAATTGCGGTTTGGTCCGGTYTGAGAAAATCCCAAACCGCAAAATTGCGGTTTGGTGCGGTTTAKGCTCCAGACCGCACCAAACCGCACCGTGCTCTGCCCTAGTAGCAGGCAGTAGCATACTTATATTCATTTACTCTGTAAAACTTCACTCAATCATTATGCCATATGCTATCCACACAACCACACGACTACACTGGATAAAACAGTAAGTGCGATATTATTCAGTTCAAATATATATAATCTTTGTTTTGTTATATTATGTAAGTATGATGACCGTACTTGATGAGTTTATTGCTTGTTTCGTGGTCAAATTTTTGCAAGTTATATTCTTTGTCTACTTACTCTTGTTGCATAAACACAAGTATATGACATGTTTCTTCCAAATTTTTTGCATGATTTATACTTGTAGTTTCAATTCAACCATGCTTAGTAAGTAGGGCAACAAGGAATATATATATACTTCATATGTTTGATCTGGATAGTGTCTACAAGTAAATGTTGTTATTTATAAATTCACACTAAACTGTCTAGGAAATTCTTGTCTTAGGTTAATTTATAGTGGAGAACTATATGAACAGGGATCGAATGAGCGTGGATTGTTTGAAAAACATACTGTATATCTGTTTCTAATGAAGAACCAAGAAGGTCACATGATGTTATGCTATTTTGCAGCAAACGACGCAAGAAGCATCTTTACATAACCCTAAGCTCGATCTCTTGCCTTTTTTAATTTTATATCATTGAGGAAATGAAGATTTATTAGGGAGATGAAATTGGTGGTACAATGTTTATTAAGTTTAGTAATGCAATATTTATTTACTTTTAAATAAAATTTTCAATACAATAACATTCATCTCGTCTCTTACAGAATACTAGTTATGAACTGTTTGATAAATAGAGCTCTAATCTAACTTTTTATTAACTTGATTTAAAAGTGTTCTAACAAAAGTGTTTGAAGTTCATCAATTACTGAATTCAACTCTTATCCATTAATTATACTTAATATGATTTTTTTTATAAGATGCACACTATTTCAGTTGGTTAGATGTGCCAGTATAGGAAAGAGCTTTTGTACCAGCGTTGGGCGTACCAGGCGGACTGGTCCATCCCTTCTCGGGATGACAATTTAAAGGACGACTCATTGTGTTTGCATAGAATAATCTTGCTTGTATTGTATGCATAGTTGGTGTTTATACTCGAAACGAGTAGAATCTCACCGCTCTTCGAATTCAGAACCCATTAGCCGCTATTATAAGCAGCGAAAACTCATGTTCATGCTATGCCACCAAAGTCTGATTAGGAAAGGAGTGAGGCGCCAACACACCCCCCACGTTACGCCTCTACTCGGTCATTAAAGTTCACTGTCCAAAAGACAACACAAACATACTTTCGTTTTAAACCAAGCATAGATTACTTAAGCCCGGTGTTTATAGAAAACTTCTCATATAGTCTCTAGTTTGTATGATCATGTGGAATTTATATACCAGGAGCTAAGATCGGTGTCCATTTTTCTTATTCGGCGTGAAACACGAAAATTCTCAATTATTTTAGAGCATTATTATGTGGAGCAGCAATGCAAACACTCACTAGAAATTGAAAGTTTTGCTAAGGTTTTTTTAATTTGACATTGCTGATACTTTATCAATATTACATGCAAATTATGAGTCAATTTCTAATCAAGCATGCAAAGGTGTTAGAAAGTCGAAGATCAGAACGAACCTTTGACCCGTAGGACCCTTGTCAACCCTTGAGAACCCTTTTAACCTTAATCTGAATGTGTTATATTGTTTACGAATCGTTTTATTGCTAATGATGCTTTGTGATGAGAGACGAAGAGAGAGAGAGAGAGAGAGAAGAGAAGAGAGAGAGAGAGAGAGAGAAGATGTGTGTGTGTGTGTGTAATGAAGAGAGCTTGGACGAGTGAGAGAGAGAGAGAGTGCAGTCGTCCAAATTAAAGTTGCAAAAACCATGCAAATGGTTTGGGGGTCGGCCTATATATATAGGCAAGAACCAAAAAAGGAAGGAAATTGGGCATAAGTACGCCCAAAACTCCGCATAATTGCGCCCAAGCTCCTTCCCTTTTTTGGCTGATTCGACTTGCCTTTTTTATGAAAATCGTATAAAATAAAATTGAAATAAAATCAAATAAAATATATAAGCGATTTTATATGATTTCCATTGATTTTATACCGATATTGGGGATATTCAGCTTCCTTGGGACGCTTGTCTCGAGGCAAAATATCCCGGGATGGCCCGCTTTGCTCGGTTTTGCGTTTTTGCTTAAGAAATTCATAAATATTAATCCATAAATATAAAAAATATGGAAAAATTCCTTGTAAAATTTAGTATTTTGTGTTAAAAGTTCGTAATTTTTGGAACTGTGATGATAATTTAATTAATTATTGCAAAATTAATTAAATTGCTGGAAACTCCAAAAAATTTCAAAAATGCTTGGAAAAATTCTGAAAATTCTAGAAAAATGTTATAAAATAATTTAAAATTATTTAAAAATTAAAACTTATTTTTTKAGGTGCTAAGTTCTTGAAAAAGTGCTCGGTGTAAGGGAACTTGMCTTTTTTAGGGYCTGTCAAGGTCCTAGCTCTCTCAATTTGACTTGTGTGTTGCGAGGGGTGTCTTATCATTGGCCTTCTTGGACTAGGGACAAATTTATGTATCTACAACTTCTATTTTCTTAATCTACCTAACTAGTACCTCTTACTTTTTTTTGGTGACTTTTTCACTACTCTTAGTTACTGGAGAATGAAAAAAATGGTTCAAAAAAATATGTAAAAAAATTTATTTCTACCTTTTTTTATTTTATGCATAAAAGTGAGATTATTGAACCATGAAAAAAAAAGAGAGAAAAATATATAAAGAAAAAGCATATTAAAAAGTTGAAAAAGCAAAGGCAATAAGGCGAAGTATCGAGAACTCCTTTGAGACCAATGGGTGGCAATTGCTGCAATGTCAAATGACAAGGGACGATCCATGTGCGGGTCCTAAGTGCTAATGTATAAGTGTTGGTTGAGAATAAAAGTTCGATAGCGTTCATAGCTTGCTAACTTAACAAAAAACAAAATGTATTTATATTAATTTGAGCACTTCTTTTCTAAAAAAAAAATTGTTTTAGCCTATTATTGAGTTCTCATTATACTAGTTTCGTCTTTGAGAAATGGGGGTGTGTTATAATGTTAGATAATTTAAGTTTTATTTTCATTGTCATTAATTTATTATTAAGGCTTTGTGGGTATGCCATGTGAAAACCCTCACAAGATCATACTCGTCCACTAGGGTGACTTAGGGGTTTAAAGGCTTGTTGCACATGCTAAGTGCAATTGTGATTCCTACGATAGTGATTTAAGTTTATTGCTTATATAGTTTAGTTTTATTTAGTTTTTTCGACGGCGAACAAAGGGTAAGTGTGTGGGAATTTGATAAGTGCATAAAATGTCATATTTTTATTAGTCCCTAATATTAGTCTTATAATCGTCTTTTCTTGATTATTTTATGAAAATAGTTGCTTTTATCATTTTAGACTTTATTTTATGTCATTGTTTTATTTTATAGTTATTTTTCTAATAATTTGTACTTAATTTTGTGTTTTGTGTTTTTGGTAGGGAAAACTAAAGAAAAAACAATGAACAACACCTAAAGAACTTCACTACGTGAGATTCATTAAATTAAAGTGATTATAGCATACTCCATCCGTTCCACGAAATTCCTACCACTTTCCTTATATGGACGTTCCATAAAGTTCCTACCGTTCTCACTTTATTGCATTTTAGGAAACCTTATATTAATTTTTTAATTGTAGTGGTCCACCATGTAGAACCCATCATACTACTTGCAACACACTCATGTCCATTAAATAATGCAATTTTATTTGTTTCTTTCTCCAATCTAAATCTACTTTTTAACCCCACTTCTCACATTATATTAGTTTTCAAATTTTACATCCAAATGGTGTATGGTAGGAATTATGTAACAACAAGTGTCTTTACAAAGTCAACTATTGACATTTGTTTTTAAGTAGTTTTCAAGGAGTTTCCTATTCAAAGTATCTCTTCCCTTATTTTAATTTATTAAATTTTGTTTTATTAATCTTAGAAAATAATTTTATAAATCAAAACAATATATTTCTAAAATTCAGAAAATAGATTTCGAAAATTTCAGAAAATTAATTTTCAAAATATTAGATTTATTAAAAAGAAAAATCAGAAAATAGAATGAACTCAGGTTGCATAATTTATTTTGCCCTCAAAAATAAAATAAAATTATGAGTGAACTTTTACCATGATAATCATTCATCAAGGTGACGTTCATGCTAGTATTGCTATTTATTTTGCCAAACATTAACATTGCTCATGTTACTCAATTAGTCAATTGTATCTCAGAATAGCCGACGTTGTTCTTTAATTGAACCAAACAAGCAACAACCTAGGCCATTTATACAACCACTATATTCATCATTCACCCTGCCTGATCGAAAATTGTTTTTATGATAATTTTCAAAAATATATTACCAAAATTAAGAAAAAAAACTTAATTTAATTTCTTATTTTCTAATATTATAAAGAAAATTAGATAATTGATTTATTAAAGATATTAGAAATTAATAAAATCAAACATTTCCTCAAGATGCTCCTTGCCAAGACCGCCTGAGTCAACGTTTGACTTTGCTGGACATATGTTGTTGCTATATTGATCCCTATTGTTGGTTGTGGTAGTTAATTCTCAATGGACCGTATTAAAATTTTCATAATGGCATGCATGAGAATGGTCCAGCAAAGGCAAGCTTGAAGAAGATCGAAGAAGAAATTAACCATGTTAGAAGTCGTGCGTGATAAACATCCAACGAAGCAACACATAACAATTTGATTAACAACTGAAAATTAAGGAGGATAAATAACATAATATTTATCCTATCTTTACCCGTATGTTTGTAATTCTGTTTGGGTATATATACGCACAATTAGTCACTAACAAAGGATGACAATATAGTTATATTTTTAGGGTTTTGAGAGACAAGTGAGTTTTGAGAAGCAATTAAACGTTCTTGGTCGTGCAATTGGAGCAAGGAGTCGTGAGTAAAAAAATTGGATCTTCCGACGACGTTTGTACGAGTATAAGTGATATATTCTCTTCTCTTCTTTTTGTATTACTTCTTTTATTTTTGACGGGAAAGCTATTCAATTTATTAATTGTAATCAGAAGTTACAAAAGGAAGGACCTCGCAAGGGACCTCTTCAATCCAAACTCTAAACTCCTGAAAAGACCGACTAATACGAGCTAAGTTATGAGCTACTTTATTTCCGTTTCGTCTCAAAAAAGAGAACGAAAAGGAATTACATTTATTTGCGAGACATCTAATATCATTAACAATAAGGCCAAATATTGAGAAATCCTCTCGGACCTTGAGCAAGGCTTGTACCAGCTTAATACAATCGGATTCAATAACAAGGTTCCTCAAGCCAGCTTCCTAGGCAGTACGGACGAGCAAACGGAGCGCCAAGGCCTCCGCCACATCTGGTGTCACACCACCAGGCAACGTGTGATAGTAAACAAGTATCACATCACCTTGTGCGTCTCTAACCATGCCTCCCAGGCCAACCGAGCCATCATCAAAGATAGAAGCATCTAAATTTGCTTGATAAGAACCCCAATCAGGAGCCTGCCAGGTTGAAGACGAAGGAGAGGGCGCCTCAACCATGGTGGCTAATGAGGCCTTTGCTTCCAAGAATTCACCAACTAAGCTTTGAGCTTTCTCATAAACAAGTGGGATGGGCATCAATTTCTTTTCGAATAACCAGTGATTGCGCCGTATCCACAAATGCCACACCAATGCCACACCAATGCTCAAAACAAAGACCACCACTCGCGAACTTCATAAGAGCGCACAAGATCGAGAATCCAATCACGCATTCAAGCCTTGTCTACCAGCCTCCTCCACATCCAAATGAAGAGCTGACGTTTTCCATATTATTGCGTCACTGCACATAAACAAAGCATGTACTAAGGTTTCCTTTTCAGCACCACAAATTGCGCAAATATCATCAATAGGGAGCCCTCGACTATACAGGACGTCTCGAACTAGGACACCCCCATGAACCACTTTCCAACCTAAAAGCCGAAGCTTTGTTGGGACTTCGACATTCCAGATACGCTTCCAAAATGCGCTCGTTTTGTAGAGACGAACTGGAGGCCTTATCCACCTTCCTCTCATTTAAAGCAATGTAATATGCACTTGTATATTACTTTTAATTGCTATATTGTTATCAATGCTATGAACTTGAATCTTATTCAAACTTGAATTTAATTATAGTTTTGGGTTATTTATTGAGTTTAAAGTTTATTTAGTATTCAATTTTACATTGTTATTATTGTCATATGATTGTTCGAGTATAATTTGCTATCTTAATATATTTGCATTGTAATCAATTACTAGTTATGTGATTTGGCCTAGTTTAAATTGCATATATAATACAAGTAGCGACTAGTGTTAATTTGGTTCTGCGAATGATTTGAATTAATATTAGGGTGTAAGTTGATCTAATTTTATTAATTACCTATGTGTTAATTAATTAGGATTAATGAAGTTCTTCTAGTTTCTAATGCTTTTAGATGTAGTCGTTGTGGGTTGCGATCATATTTATGATGGCGAGTCTAGTTAGAATTAGTGTTGGCCTAGTTCAATAATAATTTAAAGTAAGGAAGAATAGGGTGGAATTGCTATCAAAATCACTACAGTTAATCTATTACTAAACCTTTGATTCAATAATTATACTCAATATTATAATTAAGTTATAAGTTTAATCGTGGAAATTATCCGATTTGCTTGACATCACATGTAAAGAGTAGTTTAGTTTTAGTTTTAATATTAAATAATCTTAATCTTAAAACCCCCATATTCGTAAATATGTAAATAGCGTAAATATCGTATATATCGTATATATGTATATATTAAATTTTGAGTTTAGGAAGTTAACAATCTCCTCGGATCGTGGGCTCGACCCTTTCTTGCCCTTTTACTACTTTTGTTAATATTTTTAAAGGATTAAGATCGGTTTTTTAGATAATTTAATACGGTAAATGACCCGTATTAGCTTTAAAATAGGTAGTAGATACGAATTGAATTGTACGTATATATTTCATATTCTATTTGGTATTAGAATGTAATTTTTTTATTTAATTATTTCTTACAAGCTACAATGCTTATTGAGTAGGGTCTTGCCAGCAGACTTTTTTTTCTTTCCATCCAATGGTTGAACAGTAGTTTTCATTAATTCTAAAAATTGCAAGCATGTCCTCCAATTACACCATTGGAGATGCTTCAGGGTTCAATCTCATTAAAATGTAGTAATAACATGTAATAACTCTAAGAACACTCAAAATCCAACGATCAAGATTGTTTCTCACGCTTCTCATTTGATCGTAAATCTACACACACACACACACACACACACAACACACACACACACACCACAACACACACACACACACAACACACACACCAAGAATATAATGGAATTCACATCATATTTTATAACACTCCCCCTTGAATTACCATTGTCGAATAGTGTGCCTCATTAAAACCTTACTAAGAAAAACCCTATGGGACAAAAACCTAGTGAAGGAAAAAGAGTACAACACCTTCGTAATACGCTTTCGAATGTTGCCTCGTTAAAAACTTCCCAATGTGGGGCAAAACCATGGTAAAGGGAAAAAGAGTGCAACGCGTATTCTCTTCCCCTGATTAGTGCATAACTTGAGATCTTCCAAAGTAATGAATCCAATATTGCTGAGCGACTTCAAACTTGTAGTAAAATAATATCCTTTCATGGTTGATCCTCCCGTATAAAAACCCGAGTCTTCAAAGCCTGGTGTGAACATGTAAGCTACCTTCTTTTCATTTCACCATATTCATAAAATATAGTGCATGTGGTTGTCTTAATGACATTTTGTTTCAAGTTGGCGTCTTCATTAAACTTATGCCCTTCGTCTGGAGGACATATAAAATAATTTTGACGATCAAATATTGATCATAATTTATGGCAACTCATAATATCATCAATTTCATTGTTCAATCTTATAAGAATTAGTAATATGTAATAACTAATCACATGCATCGCTCATGGTTCGTCTGGACCACAAGCAAAATATCATCACTGAAAACTCAAACTTTTAGTTGAGTTGTCAATAACTTAGTCATCAATACTTTTCAGGAGTTTGATAACACTATAATGCCCATCATTGCGATATTCAATATATGAAGTGAAAAGGGCTAGATCTTCGAATAAATGGTGTATAAGTTCCTTAGGAACTTTTCAAGCAAGATTTATAACATGCTAATAGATTGTCATCATATAAAATTTTATCGCAATTATAAACCCATCGGGGTATAAATTTCTTCTTGTAAACTACCATCTCATCATAATTATAAACTCGTCATATCACAAACATTCACACATACCACACAATTATTGTATAGAACTAATGCATGAAAATGAGATATGAAATTCATGACATAGATGAATGATGCAATTGAACAAATCATACATAAAGAAAGATGCATCTAATGACTTCCTAAACATGCAATAAATAATATTCTACTTATGACTCATATATACACATAAACTTAAGAATCGAAAAAATGGCTCGTAAGGCATGACACTGCACAGTGTGGATTGTTATAATCCTTTACCAATGGACTTCTGGTCCATGAAAAACTTAGATCATCATCATCTATTTTTTGTTGGATTCTGGTCCATGATAAACTTTGATTATCATCAATATGTCGACATGAAAAGTGGACATTTATTTCAGATCCCTTATTCGCAAGTCCATTCCTTTTGCATATGCATAATATTTATCGGTTTCATCATATGTCGGCATTATAAACTTCTTCAAAATACATTTAGCAATATACTTCGTAATGATATCTGAAAACATTTCTCATTGGTACCATCATAACAGTTCTCATATCATAGGCCATCTATTATAGATAATTCAAATATTTCATTCCACTTCCGGAAGATTTCATATACTATGATATTAATATATTATAAAGCATTAAAGCATTTTTGAAATTTACATAACAAAGCACGCATCGCGTGCAAAACAATCTAGTATATTATAGTTATTCCACTTTTGAAATATCAACTGCACTATCTTGCCATTTATCATATACATTTATTGAAACCGATAAAAAAAATCTACACTTCAACTGTTGTAATTCACAATTGGCAAGATTTTATCTCAATGTATACACATGATATGACCAAAATGTATCTCGCTCTCAACATATCTTGATAACATATGGACGAAAGTTAGCTCGAAAGCATTTCAAATTACTATCATATATAGGGATCATGAGTTTAATTAATTTTGCCAACTTACTTCAATTCTACCCCCAAGTTGGTATAATATCTCATATGTAGGGGCATCATCAAAATTCTTGACCAACTTAGTATATCAATTTGCAATATAATTCACTTTAATGGGAGAATCATGTTCAATAAAATATATCTTTACTGAAGAATATTATAAATGGGGATAGTATATTGTGCAGTTGTTTATTATTTTTCTTTATTCTTGTGCTGACTGATAATAGCCCCAATAATCAAGAGATTGTTATATGTTGAATACAAGTCATTTGTATGTAATTTCACTGGATAATGAATCTTCGGGATCATCAAATATTTTATTTAATGAGATACTATATACTCTAAAATTTCTACATACAAGTAATTTTGGTGAGCTTCTGGTCAACTAATACTTAACAACATATAGGCTATCATGGTGAAGTTCTGGCCACCTATTACATATGCCCATACAAATACAATCTCTTGAATTTCTTCAAAATAAACTATTAAAATCACAATTCAAATATAGCTCAATCTCAATGTTATGTCTTGCCATTCAATTCATTCATATATGTAACATGAGAGAGCATCAGCATATCAATTCTTTCATATTAAATGAAACTTCATGTTTCCAGAACGGGTAATTATTAAACCCGAGTGGCCTATTTCAATCATCACATCCAATCACGTTTTCATTGGATTTCAATGGATAGTTAAATTGTCAACTTTCCAATACTGGTGAGCACCTTAATAGGCATACTTCATGCATGGCCATGAATATGATGTGATGTATATAAACACTAATATGTGTTTGTTTATAATTGGCAAGACAATCAACTAATAGTTGCTCTTATAATAACTCATACCCTGCTGGAGTAGCGATTATTTTCTTGACACATGCTTATTTTGTTGGACATCATCTTTGGTACTCTTTTAGAGTACTTTATATAATCTTAGTACACTGAAATGTACTAGAATCGATCTCTTCACGAGATTCAACAAAATGTATCACTTTCTTGAATTTCGTTGTCATTGTCATATTGTTGCTCCGATCCCTTCCTCTTTTGAGGATTGTTATCATTATAATATATTAATTTATCACGCTTCAGGCGTGCTATATATTCATTAGCAATTGATGTTGTCATTCTGGGACATAAATTTTGATCGGAGCACTTTATATCAACATATTCAATTGACAATGATAGCTATTCACATCCATCTCCAAGATGGCACAACAAGAAAATCGTTTTCGGACGACCGCCATCACCGACCGATTTTCGGTCGGTAACACCCGTTACCGACCGAAAATCGGTCGGTGACGTCGGTCGGATTACCCTTCGTCGGTAAAAYCCTTTTCACCGACCGATTTTCGGTCGGTGATCGATCACCGACCGCTTTACCGACCGATTTTAATCCCTCCAAAATGGAGGGAAAGAGGGGGTTTACCGACCGAATGTCGGTCGGTATTACCGACCGGTTCTCCATTCGGTGGTAATCGACCGACAAATTCGGTCGTAAACCCCTCTTTCCTCATTTTTGGAGGGATTTCAGTCGTGGTTTACCGACCGAATGTCGGTCGGTATACGACCGAATGGAGAATCGGTCGGATAATACGACCGACATTTCGTGTAAACCATCCTTTTTATTTTTTTTTTTGCTTTTTTTTGGCTGGTTTTTTTTTTATTTTTTATTTTTAATTTAAAATTAATTTAATTAAAAATAAAAAATAAAAACGATAAAATAAAATAAATAATTAAAAAAATATAAAAATAAACATAACTAGAAATTAATTTAAAACGATTGAATAAAAACTTATATATTGATAATAACTAAAAAATTAATTTAAAGTAACAATGTACTATTTGTATATAAAGAGATTCGCTACAACAGATCGAAATCTGAGTAAGAACTGCTACGACGCTACGAAGCTCCAGAAGCACCTGAGCCGTCTGTCCTATCCTCTGACCTCCGGGAAGGAAGACGGACCACCAACCGCCTCATGATAGACATCCATCTGAGCTTCATCTGTTGGAGTGTACTCTTCTTGTTGCTTTTGCTTCTCCTCCATCTCCTGCCTAGCGCGCCTTTCTCCATCAAAAGCTGCTCAACTCCTCCAAACGCTCGGACATGTCTGCCACTGAGCCTGAAAGTAATGGAGAGTTGGCGATGCAGCGTGGCCTCGCGAGGGCTTCTCATAATAGAGAGAGGATCCGAATTTGCCGAAACCATGAACCTCCCCCTTTCTGAAGCACCAACCGTGTCAAAAAAGACCTGGTTGGGATCCGGTGACGAGCACATGGCCTGAGACTCAAATCTTCTCATTAAATTTATCCTGCAAAAGTTTAGTTAGTTGCAAACAGTTCTTAATAACATAAAATTCGGACACCTTACAGAGTGAGAAAGTCAAATTGTCGTAATTGGGCCATTTTTGGTCGTTTTTGGGGTTTTCGAGCCTAACTTCTAACAAATCAAACCATTACTAGTTTTTAAGCTTAAACATGTCTCATTTTACTCACTTATGCTTCTTAGACCTATATTGGAACACGTTAAGACGCGAGAAAGTCAAATTGTCGTAATAGGGCCATTTTTGGTCGTTTTAGGGTTTTCTAGCTAACTTCTAACAAATCAAACCATTACTAGTTTTTAAAGCTTAAACATGTCTCATTTTACTCACTTATGTTCTTAGACCTATATTGGACACGTTAAGACGCGAGAAAGTCAAATTGGCCGTAATAGGGCCATTTTTGGTCGTTTTGGGGTTTTCTAGTAACTTCTAACAAATCAACCATTACTAGTTTTAAAGCTTAAACATGTCTCATTTTACTCACTTATGCTTTCTTAGACCTATATTGGACACGTTAAGACCGAGAAAGTCAAATTGGTCGTAATAAGGCCATTTTTGGTCGTTTTTAGGGGTTTTCTGCCTAACTTTCTAAAATCAAACATTATAGTTTTTAAGCTTAAACATGTCTCATTTTACTCACTTATGCTTCTTAGACCTATATTGGACACGTTAAGACGCGAGAAAGTCAAATTGGTCGTAATAAGGCCATTTTGGTCGTTTTTAGGGTTTTCTAGCCTAACTTCTAACAAATCAAACCATTACTAGTTTTTTAAACCTTAAACATGTCTCATTTTACTCACTTTGCTTCTTAGACCTATATTGGACACGTTAAGACGCGAGAAAGTCAAATTGGCCGTAATAGGGCCATTTTTGGTCGTTTTTAGGGGTTTTCAGCCTAACTTCTAACAAATAACCATTACTAGTTTTAAAGCTTAAACATGTACTTTTCTACTACTTATGCTTCTTAGACCTAATTGGAACTTAAGACGCGAGAAAGTCAAATTGGCCGTAATAGGGCCATTTTTGGTCGTTTTTAGGGTTTTCTCTAGCTAACTTCTAACAAATCAAACCATTACTAGTTTTAAAGCTTAAACATGTCTCATTTTACTCACTTATGCTTCTTAGACCTATATTGGACACGTTAAGACGGAGAAAGTCAAATTGGCCGTAATAGGGCATTTTTGTCGTTTTTAGGGGTTTTCTAGCCTAACTTCTAACAAATCAAACCATTACTAGTTTTTAAAGCTAAACATTGTCTCATTTTACTCACTTATGCTTCTTATACCTATATTGGACACGTTAAGACCGGAGAAAGTCAAATTGGCCGTAATAGGGCATTTTTGGTCGTTTTTAGGGGTTTTCTAGCTAACTTCTAACAATCAAACCATTACTAGTTTTAAAGCTTAAACATGTTCATTTTACTCACTTATGCTTCTTAGACCTATATTGGACACGTTAAGCGCGAGAAAGTCAAATTGTCGTAATAGGCCATTCTTTGGTCGTTTTTAGTGTTTTCTAGCCTAACTTCTAACAATCAAACATTCTAGTTTTTAAAGCTTAAACATGTCTCATTTTACTCACTTATGCTTCTTAGACCTATATTGGACACGTTAAAGACGCGAGAAAGTCAAATTGGCCGTAATTGGGCCATTTTTTGGTCGTTTTTAGGGTTTTCTAGCCTACTTCTAACAAACAACCATTACTAGTTTTTAAAGTTCTAACATGTCTCATTTAACTCACTTATGCTTCTTAGACCTAAGCTTCTAAGAATTTCAAAATCTTATTCTTACTCATCGCGTATAATCGGAATTGCGCTCTAAAAATCAAATATAAAATCAAATTCAAATCATAAAAAATAATTCTATTCGTACTCATCAGGCGTATAAGCGGAAATCTGCTCTAATTAAATTTCAAATCATAAAAAGCAATCCTATTCGTACTCATCGGCCTAAAGCCGGAATTCCGCTCTAGTCATAAAAAGCAATCTTACTCGTACTCATCGGCTTATAAAGCCGGAATTCCGCTCTAATCAACAAATGAAAGTAAACAAAGTAAAAAAGCATTACCATCACTTCCTTGGCTTTCTTGTTAACCGGGACCGGTTCCCTCCCTGGCATCTTCTGTAGTGGGTCACATACAGTTCCGCAGCGTCAGGAAGCTTCCCGTCTTTCGCCTTAGCAACACAACAATGAATTTTGTTATATGTTTAGGTGACGTAAAAAGAATTCACGAACTAGTATTTTCGATACACAACCAATTGAAAATTTAAACTAACCATTTTCTTGGCTCGCCTGGTGGTGGAGATAGATCCTTGGCGTGAGATGGAGGGCGGGCCACTCACGTTGCCGCTCTCTATTCGCTTTCGCCTAAGCTGATCTCTTCTGGAATTTTTCATCATTCAGCCTATTCTTCATTGACTTGTGCTCTCATCACCAGCAACTGCCTGCCTCTCGCCTCTTATGAACTACGTCGTTGAAGAGATTTTTTAGACGGATTGCAGCTTTTGGTTGTACAATTTATGCACTGTCCATTGAGGCGGGCTCCATCTGTACTTTTTCTGGCAACAAAACAAAGACAACGAAATAAATTAATTAATGGACAATGTATTCTTTTTAAAAAACACAACTATTTTTACGAAGCTACATAGTACGTCATTAATTTCTAACCTTCCACATGTTCTCAACCAATGCTCCTTGGTGCGTCATCAACCTCAGTGTAGTTCATCCAAGGCTGAGCGAAGTAAGCCTTTATTGCGATGTTATGGATCGAGAAAGATATCATCGTCAAACTTGCACACAAAATATAATAACATTGGTTAACATATGAATACAACTAAATTTCAATAGTGAAAACATTGAAAAAATAAATACAAAACTCACCATAGTCCTCTCGGGTCCAACTCTAGAACAGTAGGTGTGGATGTACTAGCTGAGGATCAGATGAGAGAAGCATCGCCTGGAGCCGACTCAGACATAGGAGTAGGCTGAGGGGTCGAGTAGGCTGAGTGGCTGGAGTAGGCTGAGTGGCTGGAGTAGGCCTGGCTGAGTAGCCTGAGCTGAGGCTGAGTAGACTGAGTCGAGTAGCATGAGGCTGAGGCTGAGTAGCCTGAGGCTGAGGCTGAGTAGCCAAAGGCTGAGGCTGAGTAGCCTCGAACTGTAAGTGACGCGCTCCGCCATGATCTGACGAAGCGCGTGAGAAGAATATGAAGGTGAAATCATCTGCAGTATCCGGACGACTCAACTTGCCGAAGAAGGTCACCAGGACAATCGTGGCGGTGGCTGATGATCTGAACATCTGGTGCTGAGACTGAGCAGAAGAGTGCTCGTCAGCACGATGCGACTGAGGAATGGGCCGCCGAGAGTTACCACCACGGGGTTTGGGTCCCATGTTCCTGCAAAATTATTCGCATGGTTAATAGTCATCGAAAGAAAACACAATCACAAATACAAGGTGCATAAATATTGCCCTGAGCATGTGGAGACATTAAAAAATCGAATAATAAAGGAATATATCCAAAACTATACTTAAATTAATACAATTATTACAGTCACCTTAGTCTTTTTGTTTCAATTGACAATAATTGCTACACTTACATTAATAAAATAATTACATCCATTAAAATTAAACCGAGTCAGGGTTGTCCTGTCGTCATCTGTCCACCATGTCCATACTCCTTCATCACTGCTTAGCTTCTCACTATTATACCGTCATTTTCATCTCGACTCGGAATGACCTCATCTTCATCATGACACCCTCGACGACCTCGTAATCTGGAATCTCGTGGAGAACTAAACCTACGGGAAACATGAGATGTTTCCTCTTGTAGAACATCCGATTCGTCCATCGACGCATCAACCTCTGACCTAGCTTTTGTCTTGACACAGCCCACTGCACTTTGTCCCTCTTAAGGTAGGATAAGGTGCATAATACACTTGACTGAGCTTGGTATGAACAACGAAAGGGTCATACCACGGGACCTCATAGTGTGATTGACCTCTACAAGTCTATATTTGTCATGAGTGTCATGCCCTTATCACAGTCAAACCATTTGCAGTTAAACAATATAGTCTTGTACTCTTCGTTTCTCCCGTGATAAGACAACTGTATCACCTCTTCCACAAAGTGCCGAAATCATCACCCTCCTTGACTCTCTCAACACACACTCCATAATTCATGGTTGACTTTGTTCGCATAGCCTTTCTTGTTGGAAATTGTACCCACCGAGTAAAATTGATTCCAAGTTGTCACTTGTCTCGATGGGCCATCGCAAGAGCTCGTGTGACGTCATCGGCAGATTGTGTCCGAAGCACTAGATTTGTTGAGTGAGTCAGCAATAAAATGACGATATGATATATAATTACACAAAAATTGGGGAGTATAGGAATTAGGAATTCAGAATCTCCACTTGTGTTTTTAACCATGCTGGGTATTCAGATTCGCATTTGATTCACACGTCTTCCCTTTTCATTTGAGGATTTTGACTGCACTATGTGATCCTCAAATTGCCTATTATAATGCACAAGTTCGATGTTACTCAGCGATTCCAGATGCAATACGCTTCTGTGATTAATCTAGAACAACTAGACTAAGGAGATTAGCCTTTCATAGTCCCTAGTATCGTCACAATTTGCGAGGATGTAGAGATGTGGCTCGATGTACTCTTTCGTCTGTCAACCAACGTTTACTACCACTCGATGTTGGTCGACCACAATCCTCTAAACAATTCAGGAACATTGAACACATGTTGGCTTACGACATCGGGTATGCATTTCTAGCCCAAATCCCTCGATTTTGTATCACTCGAGACGAAAATACGTATGAGCAGACATTGGATATCTCCTCAGCCGAGGTGCATTGCATATAGAACCTTCAAGCTCTTGCCTTCTGTTCCCTACTTTACGTTTCAACTGATTACGGAACCTGTAAGTAATGACACGGTGACAATGTAAATGTCACTTCATAAGAAATGAGTACACGATATATGTAACGATTAACAGATAACTCACCGTTCGAATGGGGTAGGTCATTATATTGAACGGGACCCCCAATATATGCTTCACTGTGGCAAGTGCACGGGCAAGTGCTCATGGAGTTAAGAATGCGCGGGGGAAATATTTTTCTAACTTGCATAAGATCTCAGCAATATTGTTTTTGTAGGCGCTTCATCTCACTCAACGTGATAGTTGGAGCACACAAGTACGGAAAATTGGTGATTTCAGTTATTGACTTCCAAATATGAAGGGGAGCAACTCTTTAAAGCAAAAGGCAACAACCGCTCCATAAATACATGACAATCATGACTTTTCATTCCATGGAGCCTATTTTTTTTTTTATCAACACAGCGGCGCTCAAGTTCGAGGCGTACCCCGTCAGGATACGCTCACTGTCGATCCAAATACTACATTCTTTGCTCCTTGTCAAGCGCGAAAGTGCCTTGGGCATCAACCATTGTAACCTTACATCATCAGTGAGCTCAACTCTTCGACGGCCTACACGACATCTTCATGTCTTTTCTCGCGCCTGATCATAATTCAGCTGTTTCACTTCAGCCATTGCGATGGTGTGATTAAGCTGCTCAAAGAAGTTCCTTTCTCAATATGCATAGACGTTCAAGTGTGTGCGAAGCAATAGAAATCTTTCCAATACGGCATGTGGTCCCACTTAACAGATTGCTTATCCACATCCTATCGTTTTTCTCTTCTTCAATGCTTCAAGCATCCACGGACCTAGTCACTTCTCCGGAGAATCTTTGTCACAATCTCGCAAAGTTCCTCACGCTGACTATGATATGAGAGCGGAAGTTATTTTCTACTCTGTTCTTAAGAAAGCGTGTCTTATTTTTTCTGAAAGGGTGGTCGCAGATGTCTAAAAACGCCTGACGATGGATCAAACTCATGATATTTGCCACATGTTTTGCCAAAGGTCTGCTTTTCTCCTGGCCAATATGGACAAGCCTTAAACCAGAGGGGCTCCAACTGACAACATACGCGTATGCTGGAAAGTCCTGATATCCAGGCTGCCGAAGATTTGAAATTCTGGCTTTTTTGAGATGTCATAAGTGAAGGACCCAACAGACCACAGTTCTTCAGCTCATCAATCAAAGGTTGCAAATGTAGACATCCAGTTGTTCTTACGATTTTTTGGCCCAGGGATAAGCAAGGAAAGAAAATGAAAGGTTTCTTCATGCACATGTCGGTGACATGTTGTAAGGTGTAGGAGACAGGCCAACAAGATATGCTTTTCCAACCTATCTACCTACAAAACGAGAAACATCGGTGACAAACAAGTGCTAACGATTTCGAGGCTGTGCAAAGTCACGTAAAAGTGGTGTCAGAAGTGCTTCCAGGCTCATGCCACTTGGGTGCGCCATGCTTCCCCTTGCCTCCGAACGGTTTTCAGAATGCATGTCATAGACTCAGCAATGTAATCTCTAAGTGACAAACATCTTTGCAATCGCAGGTGTTATGCGAAAAGTACACAAGAAACTTTGGGACTAAACTATCATTCGGAAGTCTTCCTTTGTACCGATTCGACCCCGCAGAACGACACTTATCAATTCGGCATCGGTCTTGACAACTCACATCTCTTTGGGGCATGCGATGTATCTTTCATAGGAGACATCTATCCAATCTGAGTAACCTCTTTTGTCGTAGTAGGTGTTAACACTGTACGTTTTTTTGGGACGTGGGGAGCGATCAACTCAAACAATGATCCAAAAACCATCACCTAACGCTGTTGGCAAGTTGTAACTCAGACTTCAAATTGATCATTCTAAGAAGCCATCTCCAACACCGAGGATGTTGCTGCCACCATCATACAACGATCTTGGCTAAGACTTGAGCAACTCGACAGCGCACTTTCTCCGCTTCCGCATTGGTTCATCATATTCGGCACTAAAGTGCCCTCGCCCCTCAGCGAATGATGGGTCCCACGTCATCCAAATCATTGAACAACCATTTCTGGTAGGCGATTCACATTTGAGTAGGAGAGCGAGGGTGGACCTTTTGCTACACCTTTACAACCGTGACTTAACATTCATAGTAGTTCTCCTGAAACCCTTCCTAGCAATGTATTTAGTCGGGCACTCCAAGTATTATCAAGTTTTACAGACCGACAAGACGGACATTTATTGTTGTCACCTGTCATTGAGGAGGGGTCTATTGGCGAAGGAAAACTCATCCCCCTTCGATGAACTACCAGCGATGTTCTTATCATCCCGATATTATACATCCATCACACGCCCATTCGTTTCATTTTGGGCAGCCTATTCTAAGCCATTAAAGATATCAGTAAGCATTACTAAGAGTAAGGTCGTGTCATTTCTAAACTTAGATTCTATTCAATCAACCTAATCCAAAGTCTTTAGATTTAACAAATTTATGCAATAGTCTAATAATTTTTTAATATATATTTCATTCTAAGGACACATTTTTCTTTTTCTCATTATCTTTTCTCCTAAAAGTACCCCGGATGCACACCTTAAAGTGTAAGAAGCATTTCCATTTCCATCTAGCCATTCCCATTTTTAAGAAAGCCATGTCCCATTGTTAACATCTAGCCATATCCAATTATATCAAGCCTTTCTTCATTTTTCCCTTATGTTGGTGAGTAAATTGTATTGGTAATGCAGTTTATAACGTCATAATTAATTCTATACTCATTCACTATATAATAACATGTATACATACAATATACAGTACAATATCACTTAATGCCTTGATATTTAAAAGTAGAGTGATAGTCCTTTTTTATCGTATAATCAATATCACCTTAAACAGAGTGATACCTAAACTTTTGTCATGCGTCATCATAATCATATGTAATCTCAAGGCCGAATGTATTGCCGTAATTCTGATAATGGATAACGAAGTTTAATAGGATAGTACACTTCTACCCAATCAACAACAAACTTTAGAATGTAAACACTTCTGCTAGCTTCCATACTCACGATTCAAAATTCATACTTAAGCTTAGAATATTTTCAAAGTATTAGCAAAAGCTAAGCCATTATGTTTTATGTACATGAAACATTGAATAGATGAATTGTAATTGAAAATTGTAATCAAAATCGAGATAATTTCCAATTCCCACTGTAATTAAAAATCAACAAATCAAAACCTAAAAGAAGATTACAATAAGCATCTAACTGTGAATTGTAATCATGAATTAATTAATAGCTATTAAACATGAGATCGAGATGAAATAGCAATAAATTGGCAATGCAGACAGAACAGTTTATTAAGAATATGGTCACAATTTGTTAATTCAATTCAAGCTGCACAATTCCGATACCATTAAGTACTCAATTAATACCAAATTCATTAATAAAATAATTAAACAACTCAAACAAAACTATAATTAACAATTTAGATAAAAATTAGAGCAAATTAAAGACAAAAATACCAAAGTCAGTGACAGCGAGAGAGAGCAGAAGCAGTGAGGCGCGGGTCTGGGCGAGTTTGTGGCGGCAGTGGATGGGGGGGGTGGCGGCGGGAATGCGCAAGGTGGTGGCGGCGGTCTTTCGTGGCCTCCGAGAGTGGGATCGCTCACCGGCGGGAAAAAGGAGAGAAAGAGAAAGAGAGAGAGAGAGGCTGCGGCAGGCAGAGGCAGTGACAGCGAGAGAGAGGAGCAAGCAGTGCACAGGAGAGAAGAGAAGAAGCAGTGAGCAGCGCCGATGCCTGCCGGCGCCGGTGAGGAGAGGGTTTGAGAGTGAGTGAGAGAGGTTTGAGAGTGTGAGCTGTGGTTTGAAGTGAGAGGGTTTGTTTTACGGGTGAGAGGAGGTTTGAGAGTGAAGAGAAAAAATGATGTTTATGGTTTTGGGGATTTGGCTGGCGATTTTTTTTTTTTTTTTAAAAAAAAGGCTTTTACGACTGACTTTTCGGTCGGGTATCACCGACCCGATATTGTAGTTCGGTCGGTATGACCTGACCGATGAGTCGGTCGTAAAGCCTTTTAAAGATTGCCCTTAATTCATTTGTTAAAAGCACGTTTGTTTCTTTTTATGAAAAAAAATACTAGCATTACGACCGACACTAACGGTCGGTACCCACCAGACCGATTTTGTTACGTCGTGGTACCGATCCGCAGTGTTCGGTCGGTAATTTTTGGCGGACCATTGTTCTAGAATATGGGAGTTCAAGTTAGAGTTTACCGACCTATCTCCGATCGATTGCTTGGTCCGGCTAATGATTTTATGACGACGACGCGCGGGCAATAGGTCCGGTTGTCTAGACCAATTAAAAAATCGGTCGTGAGGTCGGTCGGACGAATCGATTTTCTTGTAGTGTGGTTCATTCCAAATAATTGATAAATATGTGGCCACATCTCGAAAATCAAATATCATATATAGTATGTATATCAAATTGACCATCAATACAACTTATTATTCATGTGCAATGATTACATAAAATAATAATGGAATAATAAACACTGTCTCCCCCCAATCCTTGCATATGGGGGCATAATATTTGTCCAACAATCTTCTAATCTCTTGCACCTTTTAAGTCATAAATTATGCACATATCAAATAAAGTGTTCTCTTGCATTCATTATCAATTAGAATACCTTATACATATGGGCATAAAATAAATTATTTATCAAGTGAGTCGCTCGCAATGTCATGTTCAATCTCATTAACTCATAAATACAATATCTTTCTTAAAGATAATATGCACTAATCTTTGCAATTCTTATAAGCTTTTCCATGATTTATAATATAATCACAATAACACCAAGCAAACATGCTTATAACTCTTCAAAGTATGTAATTTGTTTCATTCACTTCTTATATATATATATATATATATATATATATATGTGTGTGTGTAAATGGTGGATTATGTACTTGAGAAACTATGTGTCATGTATCATACTTTATATATCTGCTGAGGGTTTTCTGACCCTTCTTAAACATTTACGTAGTTTCAGGACTTAAGTCTAAGGATTCCATATTCAATTCACACATTATTCCAATTATTCATCATCATCATATAGGTACTGGGTACATAACGCCTTATATATATAATTATATTTAACCACATTCCAATCAACACATTGATACTTCTGAGCTACTGATAATATATGAACATGGTACGTACTAAATAAAGGTCAAAGAAAATTTTAATAGTCCAAATGTAAAGCCTTCCAAAATAATATAATGCAAACTTCAAGTTCATATATATGAGTAATTCACATAAATTTGAGAAATTTTAAATTCGAATAGTCATATTGAATTTACTTATTATTCTAAAAATTCAATCTCATTGATAGCATAAAATATTATATACGCAATGATAGAAGATTAGTATGCAAGTTTCTAATATAGTTTATTACTTGTACTAATAAAAACTATATATATACATATAATAGTCATTGTCATGGATATGATAGATTATAATTTAACGATCAACTATTGTCTCATCAAATTAACAACTAATGACTTTTTTCATATTAATCTCCAAACAAACACTAACATAATTTGATGTAACCAATAAACGTTCACGAATGTGAGAATTAAGATTGAGCATAATACTTTAACTAAATATATATGCATACTTTGACAAAGTCATAAACTCATAATGCATGCCTAAATACCAAGTAAGCATCGGAATAAGATGGAAACAATCTCTTTGGATATTTTGTATATTTATGTAAATCCTTGAATATTTTGTATATATCTTATCTAACAAATTTCTCTTTGGATAATTTGTACTCCATATATATCTTATGTAACAAACTTAGAGAATATATAGAATATATTTTATGTCCTCCGTAACAAATATAGAGAGGATATTTAGGATATTGCTACGATACTTATCTAACTTTCCATAATTCTTGGTCACAAGCTCACAACCTTTCGCCTCTAACTTTTCTTAAAAATGATGATAATAATATATATACTCATAACTCATAACAATTCATATGATATAAAGTCAAAATACATATATGGAGTACCATCAATTATAACATCTTATATATATCATATGAAGTTTGATCTCAGCCTATATCACTGACAACTCGCAAAACGTGTTATCAAATAAAGGAGAATAGAGGAGAAATATAGAAAGGAGAGAACTATTATTATTATTAATTAGATGATGGGGAATAAACCCTAACCTATTTTTAAGTACATATATTGATTGTTTGATAGAGTAATATAACTCAGATCTCAAATTTGTGCATTATACGCCAAATAGATTATATATGAATGATCAAGCATAAAATATTACTTAGAACCTCACATTAAATAATTTATTAATCTGATTAATAAGTACTCGTACAATAAAATTGACAGAATGAGGCGGAAAAACATCTATTAGTATAATCATCAGACACGTGGAATTTTACAAAATAAAATAAAATTGTGTTATCATGATTTACTATTATAAATAAATCAATTTAAAAGCATGGGATGATTTACTACTATCCATCATATAGATAAGCGTAGTAGATTTGCAAGTACCTTGTGTTGTAGCCCTTAGCTCGCGAACAGTGAGATTTGTAGATGCGTGAGGTAAGAAGGCGAACTCGTAATGCTGCTCAGGTTGTTCCCTCGGAGATGGCTTAGGCACCTGCAAAAAGGAGAATAATCCTTATAGGATTATCTCCCTTTCGATGCTTAAGTAAGTATATATCTAAGAGGGGGTAAATAATTAAATAATTAATTGAGGATTAAGAGCTTTAACCGTGAGATTAGTGTCTTGTCAATGATTACGCAATGATTATCACATTCCTCCATGAGGGGTATTTATAGAGCCTTAGGAGGATCACTTGGCCAATCATACTGTGCCAAGTGTCACAATCCTAGGCCTTTTAGGGAGAATTTCCCTTCCCATGTAGGGTGTAGATTGCATCGTCTTTATTATAGTAGRCATTTTAGGCATTAGCCGTAAGTAATACGCAACCCCCTTAGCCTTTTAGTAAGTCGAGGTCACGCACTTCTTAGGCATCTCGTATGGAATACACGTGACTTCAAAGTCTAGGCATTTAGCCACATCATTTGCCCCTCAAACCATCCCACAAGACTTATTTTATGGGATTGGTATGCCTATCAGTTTGTCAAGTAGCATAAACCAAGTAGTGAGTGTAGGCCAATGACCTGATGCCGAGGGCTCAAGCCGAGAGGGCTATTAGAGGCAAATACCGACGGATTCAAGCTGAATGAACCCATAGGCCTAAATGCCGGTTATTGGGACACAGGTGCATTACCGGCATCTTATGTTGTCGGTTATGCTGTGTGTCCAGTTTAGCCGGATGCACCCTGTTTTGGGCTGCAACTAGTGATGGCAATGGACCGGATCCGGGCAGGGTCCTTTAGGATCCAGACCCAGATCCGGTTTTTAGGGTAGGATCCAGATCCTACCTGGATCCCCTAGGGTCCTAATTTTTAGGACCCAAATCCAGATCCGTCTGGATCCTACGGATCTGGGTCCTAAATGGATCCTTTCTTAATTTTTTATTTCAAATGAAAAATAACAAATATTGAACCAAATTTCGATTAAAAATTCTAAAACAACATATATATTCCTTACGTCTCCTATTATTCATCAGTTTACAAGCAATCATACATGATTAAATATTTAAGTCATTTAACGTACGAGAAAAACAAAGTTTCAAAGACAAATATACTTTGATTTAGAGTATAATTAGTTTTGAGTCACAGTATTAAAATAATGGATTAGTACATTCTTCAGTAGTATTACTATTATCCAACATATTTTATATTATTTTTTTTTAAAAATGGGTAAACGGATCCTGGACAGGGTCCTAGAGGAAGACCCGGTCCATATCCGTTTTTTTAAAAGTAGGATCCATATCCTACCCGGATCCATCAGGGTCCTAAATATTAGGATCCAAATCCGTCAAAAATGGATCTGGATCCTCGGATCCGGGCAGGGTCCTTTACCCACTGCCATCTCTAGCTGCAACTACCATACCGGCATGTTATCATGCCGGTTATACTCAATTTGTGGGGGCAGTTGGCCGAGTACATTTTAATGCGATTTTATGTCGCTTAAACCTGATTTTGGGTTGCAAGTACCATACCGGCATGCAGGCAAGCCGGTTAGTATTAGATCAGTGATCTAAAACACACTTGCCGCTTGTACCCGTTTTTGGGTTGCAAGTACCATACCGGCACCTCTTTAGCCGATTAAGCTTAAAGTTTTGGTGCCGTCTGGACCCCATTTTGGGTCATAGGTACCATACCGGCATGTTGTTAACCGAGTATGCTTAGTACTTGGTGATTTCAACCAAGGACATTATAGCATATTGGTCATGCCGACTGGACCCCATTTTGGGTTACAGATACCATACCGCCATATTGTTAGCCGAGAATGCTTAGTACTTGGTGATTTCAACCAAGTATCTATGGCACATTGACATGCCGCCTGGACCCCATTTTGGGTCACAGGTACCGTACCGGCATATAAATAGCCGATTATGCTTGGTACTTGGTGGTTTTCACCAAGTACATTATAACACAATAATATGCCGCCTAAACCCCATTTTGGGTCACAGGTACCATACCGACATGTAGTTAGCCGATTATGCTTAGTACTTGGTGATTTTCATCAAGTACATTATAGCACAATACATCCGCTTGACACCTATTTTGGGTCACAGTACCATACGCTAAAATAGCCGTTATGCTTAGTACTTGGTGATTTTCATCAAGTACATTATAGCATAATACAATGCGCTTGGACCCATTTTGGGTCAGGTACCATAAAATAGCCGGTTATGCTTAGTACTTGGTGATTTTCATCAAGTACATTATAGCATAATAACATGCCGCTTGGACCCCATTTTGGGTCACAGGTACCATACCGACATGTAGTTAGCTGATTATGCTTAGTACTTGGTGATTTTCACCAAGTACATTATAACACAATAACATGCCGCCTGGACCCRATTTTAGGTCACAAGTACCATACCGACACGTTAATAGCCGGACCCTGATGACTAAGACTTTGTCAGTTTCCCGATAAGGCCGAAGGGTGTCTTATGTCGAAGAGGTCGTTTTATTTGAACTTCGAAATTCCCACTCAAATTTTTTATTTAAGAAACCCTTGAGGAGAGAGAAAATCACAATTCATTTTCTTAATTCTCCAACTTCTCTCTAGATTTCTCTGTTCTCTCTCTAGATTTCTCGTTTCTCTCTCTACTTTGCAAAAATCCCAAAAATTTTTCTTTCCTACGTGTCCTTGTCAGAATTTTCTCTTTTCTACGTGTCCTTTTGTGAATTTTCTCTCTCTTACGTGTCATTCAGAGTCTTCAAAGGCAATCGGCTTCTTCTACATGTATTCTTCTTTATTCTTTATTCTTTTTCCTTTTATAGAGTAATGTCTTCTACTACCTCTTCTCCCTCGTCAAACTTTCTCTCCGCTTCAGTTGATGTTGGAGGCCTCTTGGGGCCTAGGCCAACAACTGTCGGGTCCATAGGCACTCAAGAGTCCTCTAATCGTCCTCAAATTTTTCATAATAAGTCATTTCTCCCCGTCTATTTTCAAGGGCGAATGGTGAGAGTAAAGACCACATGTTGTTTTTTGGCCGAGGGCGAGTCAGGGGACGCCGAGCCTGGAATGAAGATAGTTCCACATCAAGCTATGGAGGTGGCCCAAGACTTTTCCGTGGACGAGCAGGACAATCAGTTCAAATGCTTCGTTTCCGTGAACGAGGACAATTCTGTGGCCATTGAAGGTCAGGATCTTATGGCTGAAGAGGGCTTGGCCGAGGAAGTAAACAAGGTTGACAATCCAGAGCCGTCAACTAGAGAAATTTTAACAATTGCTTCTTCTGAATCCTCCAAAGCCGAGGAGGAGGCTGAGGAAGAGGCTGAGGAAGAGGAGGAACTTTTGGCCAGAGAGCGTTCTCCAAAAGCTAAACACCAAAAGTTACCCCTTTGTATACCAAAGATTGGTCGAATGAAGAATTCTTCCCACCCGACCAAGACTACTGCCGAGGGGAAGTGGTTGGAAAGACTTCCTGGACGATTGGCTCAATTTGCCGAGAAGCTGGGAGTGGGAGCGTCTGATGTAATCCTACCCACCACGGACCAAACCATTARCGATGCTCCTGACGGGTATGTTGGCATATACTAGGCTATATTGGACATGGGGTTAAGGTTCCCCATACATGATTTCATTCTGGAGGTACTATCCAGTTATGACATTGGCATATGCCAGCTTACGCCGAACTCTTGGCATCACATTTTTCCTTTCCTTGCCGTTTCAAATAGGGCGAATAAGGTCCCTAACATTACTACCTTTTTGTATATACATAGTCTGACTAAGGCATCAGGTTGTAAATCCGAATGGTTTCAGCTAGCCAATAAGACTGGTTACATGACCGCTTGGAATAAAACCAACAAACACCGAGTATGGAAATCGGAGTTTGTTTTCATCCGAGATAATTTTACCAATGAAGTGCTTTGTATTTTGCTTCGTTTGAACGATTCTTCACCCAAGTGTGCCGGGGTGAACTTCTTCCCGGACTTGGATGAAAAGCTCGGGGCAACTGTCGATTACTTCACAACAAGGACTCTTGTTCTTCGGCCAGATGTCGAGGGAGAACAAATTAAGGAGGGTGCCGAGGACGTGGAATTTGTAGTGCCGTCCCTGTGGGTACCCTTAAAAGAGTGGTTTAGGGATAACAACTTCTTGAGAGCTGTGGGCCTTTTCCCTTGCTCAAAGGAAGAATTAGGTAAAATGCCGATTGTCTGTTGTTTTCCTTTCTTTTTGTTTGATATTCTAACTCTTTTTCGTTCTACTTTCAGTTGCTACTAAGAAAGGAGTCCCTGCTTGTTTGCCGAGGAAACATCCCAGGAGGCAAAGAAAAGATAATTGAAGTAATGGACGCCATCTTTGTCGAGGACTTGATGAAGTCCATAAACGAGAAAAAGGCCGAAACTAAGGTAATTCATCCCCTTATCTCAATCAATCTCTATAATGTGAGCCTTCGGCATTTAACGAGGTTTTCATTGTATTTTTTACAGGCCAATGGAATGCCATTGAATATGGCAAAGAAGTTTGGCCTCGGTGCCAGAGTAAAGACAATTGCGACCAAGGGTCGCGGCTCCACCGAGGAGGTGAAAGCCAAAGATACCACCGGCTCTGCTGCTAAGAAACCAGCCAAAGCAAAGTGCAGCAGTAAAACAAGCTTACTGAGGAAGCGAAGCCAGCTGATAAAGCTTCGGCTGAAAAGGGGACCCAACGGCCCGACACTACTGGAGCCACAAAGAGGCCGTTGGATTTGCCGAGGCCTGAATCTTCACCCAAAAAACATAAGGGTGAGGAGAATTCCTTTAGTCTTGAGCGATTTAAGGATGTATATGACGATTCTCATATGAGAAGTCCTTTGTTTGGTTAGTCGTCTTTTACTCCTGTTGTGGTTCTTTTCTATTTTTCATGACACTTAATTTCTTTGTTCTTTCTTTTGTAAGTGTTGATCTGTCTTTGGAGTATTAGGCTGTCTTCACCCCGGCAGGAAAATATGACGGTGGTGTGTTGCCGGGGGGGGTCCTCCTGATGCCCCATGGAATCACATTGACATGGATAGGGTCAGCCAGCCCTATCCCATTTCCGAAGATGACCAACTGAAGCTCACCATTAAACTGCCGAGGGAGTATGTGGACAAGTTGGAGGAGTTGGACTTCTCCAAGTTGTCTCTTGAGGACTACGTTCCTCCACTCATCAAGGATCCCATGAGGGTCCACGAGGTGAGGCGCGGCTTCTTCCAGCCTCTGGATGAAAATTACATTGTCGGTTTCGACAGATTTGTGAACCAGAAGGAGCCTGATTTAAGAAAGGAGCTCGAGGAACACAAAGAAGCCGATGAACAATTTGTCGAGGTGGAGGCCCCAAGTACCTCCATCCGGTTTGGGAGAGCCAAGAGGCGTCAGATGTTTAGGGATGTCTTCAATCACGTCCCTGACGAGTACAAGGATACCCTAACCGGCCTTGAGGAAGGCTAGATTGGCCAAGTTCTTACTCTGCTTATGGAGGTAATTGAATTTCTAACTTTTGCTCGYCTAGATATTCATTAATATGTGATCGGCTAAAATTGCCTTTACTTCTTTTGTAGAGCTTGGTCCGAGTGGAAGGTATCCGCAAAACCATGCGGTCTGACCACCGAGAAAATAAACATGCTCGGGCCATGGAGAGGCACTGCAACGAGTATCTGGATCAGCAAAATCGTGCCTTGGAATACAAGAACTTTGAGGCCAACCGAGAGCTAGCTCGGATAGTTCATGACCTCGACAACTCATACTGGAAGGCTTTGGTGGCATACGACAAAAAGTCAAAGGAAGGCGACCAGGCCCCACTAGTGGAAAAAAGGCCAAAAGCTCCAAGCTTTTTTCCACTTAAAGCTCCAATTTTGCCCTGGTACTTTTGGAGCTGGTACTTTAAAAGATATAATAAAAGCTCCAGGCATAACTAGAGCTTTTAATGGATTAAAAGCACCAGTCTTATAAAAAACTGGAGCTTTTAATGCGTTAAAAGCTCCAGTTTTTTCAAAAAATTGGTGCTTTAAATCCATTAAAAGCTCCAAGCTTTTTAAAAGACTGGAGCTTTTAACCCACCTACATTTTTCACATTTTTTTCCTATATTTACAATTTGCTAGTAGACATACATTGAATACATATACGAAGTAAAACAAATACAACAATTGCCAAAAAGAATCATATATTATATTAAGTAAAAAAGATGATAATTACAAACTAATACAAGTGAAAAATATCACCATAATATATGTAAGCTAATATACATTCTACAGTAAAAAAAATTATACTACAATGCATAATACTACAATAATTATACATTCTACACCATAATTATACTACACCATAACTTGCTCCCTACACCATAATTATACTACAATAATTAGACACTTTAAAAAAGATGGGCAGGTTGCACCAACGCCACCACCATCGCCTCCCTCCCTCACGGCGTAGCCACCATCGCCTCCTCCGTAGCCTCCTTCCCTCACGGCATAGCCACCATCGACCAAACTGCAAGAACTGAAAAAAGTTAAAATCTATTCTGAAATTAACGAAAAATAGACAAAAGAATAACCAAGATAATAAATCCCAAATGAAAACGAAAAACAACCGAAAAATCAAAATGAAATTAACCCCAACACAAAATAAAATTCCAGAAAAAAACCGGAGATTAAAAAARAGATTAAAATCAAAAAACGAAAGAAAATTGGTATCAAAATAAATCAGTAAATCAACCCAGAAATTAAGCCAAAAAATCACAATACATGCTTTTATAATCAAAATGTCAGATCTACCCAGAAATTAAGCCATAAATTGATAAAAAAATAACCCAAATTAACCTTAATTCAAAACGAAAGAAAATCAAAAACTAAAACTAAAACGAAATTAGACAAAAGAAAGCAAATCAAAACAAAAAGGAAATCAAACCATACATGCTTTTATAATCAGAATATCAGATCTCCAAAGAGAGGGGAAAAAATGAAGGAATTTCAAAAACAAAAACAAAAAGAAATCTGACAAACAAAAGCCAAAAAAATCGAAACCAAACTCAGGAAACCAAAATAAAAAACAAAATCAGAAGTGGCGGTGATATGGCGGTCCTTATTACAAAATCAGAAGTCAGAAGAAAACTCAAGAAATCAGAAGAAAACAAAATCAAAACAAAATCAGAAATCGAAAAAAAAAATAACAAAACTAAAAAAAACGAACACTCCAAACCTGATATGGCGGTGCAGCGACTTCGAGGAGAAGGACTCCGCGACGCTTTGCTCAGGGCGGCTAGTAAGGGTTAGTTAGGGAGACTTCAAGGAGAAGACTTCGCGACGCTTTGCTCAGGGGGAGATCGAGAGAAGAGATTTGGGAGAGATGAGATAGTAAAGAGTAAAGAGAGAGATGAAAGATGGGGAAACTGAGTGACTAAGAGAAAGGAAGAAGGTGAGGGTTTGTGAGGAAACCGAGTGACTAAGATAGAGGAAGGAGGTGAGGGGCTGCGAACTTGCGAAGTGAGGGAGGAAGGAGGTGAGGCGTGAGGGTTTGTGAGGTGAGGGTTTGAGAGTATTGAGACAAGTGTTAAGTATGAGACTATGAGTACTTGTGTTTCTTGTGCTAAGCCCATAATTTTCTATTAAAAGCTCCAGTTATTGAAAATCTGGAGCTTTTAACTATTAAAAGCTCCAGTCTTTTCAATAACTGGAGCTTTTAATAGTTAAAAGCTCCAAGCTTTTAATAAAATGCTTTTAGCGTTTTTTCTACTAGTGCCCAGACCCTCCTAGCCGATGAAAAGGCTAAGCTGAAGGAGGAGTTAAGAGCCGAGTTTGAGGCTGAACATGTCGAGGAGCTTAAGGCCCAAGTTAAGGAGGTCAAGGATGAGTAACAAGGTTGCATCAACCAGCTGATCAAAGAGCTCAATGCGGGCAAGGATGCGGCTTCTACAGCCAAAGCTCAAGCCGGAGAGGCCAAAAAGGACGGTTGGAAGGTTAGGGCGGATCATGTCAAGGACATTCTTCCCTAGGCATGAAAGATGACCAAGATTGAAGCCCTTCCGGCTGACTTTCTTGTCGAGAGAGTAGACTTTTCTCTCAAAATGAGTCTTTGGGAGAAATCTAACAAGGACCCCGACAAGAAGCCAGTTGTCGAGTTCCAGTATTTCTTGTCGAAGGAGGACGATGAAGAGCCAAAAGCCAATGATTTTGATGATGCCGAAGCTTGAATCTCAATCTTAATCTCAAGCAACATTGTCTCCCAGGCCAGATTTTTCTGGCAGGCGACTATATTTTGATGTGGTTGATGGCTCAACTTTGGGAGCTGAAACACATTCAAAATTCGGCAGGTTTGCATCGGTTTTAGGGCATATATGTTCCCGAGTCCAATCTTTGAGTTCCTAGTCGTCTCAATCTCTATGTTGGGAGCTCGGCATTCCTTCCTTTTTGTCTTGTGGGAGAACATTTTCCTTCTCTCTCTGTTTTTTTTTTAAATAAACCAGCAGTGATGAGCTTATCATTATCTACACTTAGTTCTGCTGATGTCTTACTCTTGTATGAGAATTTGGTTGTAATCTTGTTTCATTCAAAACAACTGTTGATGTCTTACTCTTGTATGAGAATAGTGCTTGTGTCGAGCCATCCCTCGCCGAGTCACTTCTAAGTTGTGTAATTTTCCATCTTTACATTAATGAAAAGCTTCAACCTTGCTTATATACTTGTCCGGCTATAGCCGTTAGTTTTGTCTTCCCATCTTATTTTTATATATATATATACAAACATAAGTCTGAGCTGATCGACATTACTCAAACTCGCATGTGATCCGATTTTGTTTTAGACGAGCGAGGCCTGGGAAGTTTGGAAATTTAAGATTGATGGACTCGGGACTGTGCTAGGAGTGTCGAGTCAATCAATCTCTATTGATTGCCCTCAAACTTGCCAGGTTTTGCGTAAAAAATATATGTATAATCGACTAATCACATTCAGCTTAGCTTGAAACAGATTACAAATATCGCTTTCATCCAGTTTTCATAATTGAGCCGAGCTCATTATTTATCATGTTATTAACGAAGCCTTTTTAAATCGACATTAGGCTTACCGGCCAACAGAGGACCGATTACCTTTAGGCTTAGGGATATCTTGGTGACTTATAGTTTTAGACTCCTTGCCATTATTTACTTAAGATATCGTTGTGTTGTCACACTTTTTGACTCTTTCGTGTTACCTCTTTGGGTCACGGAAGTTATTTGGCTAGAAATTTAGCCTATTTGTTTTTTTTTTTGTCTAAAACATATTAAATACTCAAGAATATTTATTTCAAACAACGGCTTCATGCCCAATCACATTTCATTAATTTTTGGCAAAGCCATTTCATTACATTGTAAAGATTATAGGGTTGTCCCTTACTTCAACTACAATCATTAAACATAATACTTCTTAAGGTTATCCACATTCCATGCCCTTGGCAGCCTCTGTCCATCTGTTGACTCAAGCTTAAAAGTTCCGTCCCTTAGGACTTCGCAGATCCGGTATAGACCCTCCCAGTTTGGGGCAAGCTTGCCTTGTTCCTTTGCCCTACCTTGAACTTCCATCTTCCTGAGAACCAAGTCTCCCAGCCTCAAGTTACGAGGGGACACCCACTTGTTGTATTCTCTAGTCATCTTCAATTTGTAGTTTTGTTCCCGGAGTAAGGCATTACCCCTAGTCTCAGGAAGTAAATCCAAATTGTGCCTCATGGTTGCCCAATTGCCTTATTCATCATATATCATCACCCTCATGGTGGGTTCTAACATCTCAATCGGCAGCACTGCTTCAGACCCATATATCAGCATGAAGGGTGACTCCCCAGTCGAGTTCTTAGCTATCATCTGTATGGACCACAGAACATTATAGAGCTCTTCAACCCACAGACCCTTTGCATCATCTAATTTCTTCTTGATACCATTGCAAATTATCTTGTTGAACGCCTCCACCTGGCCATTGTCCTATTGTCCCTGGCTGGACTAGCCAATTGGTGAGCTCGTTAGAATCGAACTGTGGGCCATTGTCGAAGACAATGAATTGTGGTACTCCAAATCTTGTGATAATGTTTTTCCACATAAACCTCTGGACATCGGCCACCTTGATACTCGTCCTAGGTTCAGCTTCCACCCATTTTGTAAAGTAGTCCACAGCTACTAGTACAAACTTCCGTTGCCCCGATGCCTGGGGAAAGGGACCAAGTATATCCACTCCTCACTTAGCAAAAGGAATGGGAGAGAGAACAGCTGATAAATCTGCGGCTGGCCTTTGATGAAGATTTCCATGTATTTGACACTTCCAGCACTTCCCTACCAGATCTAGTGTATCCTTCCTCAAGCTCTGCTAAAAATATCCAATGCGCAAGGCCTTACATGCCAAGGCCCTTGCCCCTATATGAGAACCACAGAACCCTTCGTGGATATCTTCCAAGATTTCCAAACCCTTTTCAGGGGTGACGCACTTCAATAGCAGGTGAGAGTATGATTTCTAATAAAGCTCGTCATTCCAGTATACAAACCAGGAATCACGTTGTTTGACATATTTGGCTCGCAACAGGTCATTGGGCAGAACTCCCTCAATTTTGTGTTTGACTATGTCATCCATCCATGAGTTTTCTATGAAGTTGGTGTGTTCCAGGTCGTCTATGCTTCGTTTGTCCTTAACCTCCCAAAAGACAGATCTGGGGGCATCTCCTGTAGCAGAGCTGGCTAGTTTGGACAACGCATCTGCCTGATTGTTCTCTGACCTCGGTACCTACATTAGCACAAACTTCTCCAAGTCTTGGGTTTCATTCTTCCCCAGCTCTAGGTACTTGACTATACTCTCATACCGCGCTGCATACCCACCATTCACCTGACTAACTATCAATTGGGAGTCGGACATGGCTTCTATCTTCCACAACAAGAAAAAGACGCACGGGCGACCGCATTTAGCGACCGATTGTCGATCGCTAATGTGGTTTAGCGATCGAAAAATCGGTCACTAAACGTGGTCGCTTTTTTCTTCGTCGCTAAAATTTTTTAGCGACCGAATTTCCGTCGCTAAAATTTTTTAGCGACCGAATTTCCGTCGCTAACCAATTAGCGACCGATTTTTGACCGAAACACGACTGACAAACTTGGAGTGAAATTCGACGTGGAAAAATTTTAGCGATCGAATAATCGGTCGCTAATAGCAAAAGATTTTCATGTCGGTCGCTAATAGCGACCGATTATTCGGTCGCTAAAATTTAATTCCCTCCATTTATTTAGAGGGAAAATAAAATTAGCGACCGATTTGCATGTCGGTCGCTAATAGCGATTGATTATTCGGTCGCTAATAGCGACTGATTATTCGGTCGCTAAAATTATTTTCCCTCCAAATAAATGGAGGGAATTAAAAATTAGCGACCGAATAATCGGTCGCTAAGACGTTAATCCCGGTTTTTTTTTATTTGCACGTGTGTTTTTTCACCATTTTTTTTCCGTAAATGTAATATGAAAATAAATATTAATAAAACACATAATAAATATACAAAAATTAAGTTTATATTATATATAAACAAGTTGTAATACATGAATGATTAACTCAATATAGTTTCTAAAATTTTCAAGTGAAAATGTAACAAATAACAAAGTATGAGAAAATAAATCCAAATCTAACTAACAACTGCTACTACGCTACGAAGGCTCTAGAAGCACCAAAACCGTCTGTGCGGTCGTCGGAGAAGCGTCCAGGAAAGGGAGGCGGATCGCCGAACTGCCTCATGAAAGCGTCCATCTGCGCCCTCATCTGCTCCATATACGCATCCTGCTGCTTTATCTTCTCCGCTTGACGGCGTTGCTCCTCGTCCCGTTGGCTCAYCTGCTTGGCTAGACGACGTTGCTCCTCGTCCCGTTGGCGGTCTCTCTCCGCTAACTCCGCCTTAGCTCGCACCAATTCCTCAGTCAATTGTGTAAGCTGCGCGAAAACCGATGGAGTAAAGTCTGATCCGCCAAGTCGACGCGAGCTTTTCTCATAATAGAGAGAAGCTCCATTTCTGCCGAACCCATGAACTTCACCCTTCTGAAACCCAGCGACCGTCTCAAAGAAAACTTCGTTGGGATCCGGTGGTGTGCCACTAGCTTGAGACTCAGAAATGTTCTGAGTATATTTTTCCTGCAAATTATAGAGTTAGTTGGAACAATTCCAAATAAAAACAAAATGACACATTAAGACACGACAATACATGAAAGGGTCATTTTTGGCGTTTTTTGGGGTTTTTCGCACCTAACTTTACATATTCACCTTTAAAACTTTTAAAGCTTCGATCATGTCAAATTTTAGTAGCTTAAGCTTTTAGGTCTTGATTGGAACGTTAGAACGACAATCAATTTGGGGGTGAAGGGTCTTTTGGCGTTTTTTTGGTTTTGGGTTTTTTCGCACCTAACTTATACATATTCAATGCTATTATAGCTTTTAAAGCTCGATCATAGTCAAATTTTATCATAAGCTTTTCTAGGTTTGAATGGACTACTTAAGACACGACAATCAATTCGGGGCGTGACAAAGGGTCGATTTGAGCTTTTTGGGTTTTTCGCACCTAATTTACTATTAACTATTAAAGTTTTAAAGCTCGATATTAAATTTTAGTCACTTAAGCTTTTCTTAGGTCTTGAATTGGAACTTTAAACGACAATCATTTGGGGGCGTAGGGTCGTTTTTGGCGTTTTTGGGGTTTTTCGCATAACTTCTACATATTCAACCTATTAAAGCTTTAAAGTCATTCATGTCAAATTTAATTTACTTAAGTTTCTAGGTTTGATTGGACTAGAAAGCTTTTCATGTGATACACGTGTATATAATATTTGTGATTTTTTATGAGCTTTCTCTTGCACCGATAATTCAACAAATTCACATTTCGTGATTTAAAAGGACAATTAAGTGATGAGTCAAAATTCAACTTTAGTAGTGATGATATTTTCATGCATGAGGTCATGACACTTTAATTTAATTTATTTTTTGACAAGGGAATAATTTTGAATAAAATTTTGATAAACATTTCATACATATTTACATACATTTATATACATACAATAATACATACATCTCATCTACATACATACATACATACATACATAAATCATACAACATACATACATACATACTACTACTACATACATACATCATTACATACTACATACATAATAATACATACATACATAATACTACATACAATACATACATCATACTAATACATAATAATACATACTAATACATATACATAATACATAATCATATATAATCATAATATAATACTTAATCTACATTAATACTATTAACATTTATCAAATTCACAAGCTTAAACTCAAACACAATTAAGGAAATTCACCGAATTTGTTGCTTGTTCAAAGATTTAATGGCAGTAGCCTATTGCATATTTTAAAACTTTCATGAGACGATTAGAAGGATCCAATTAAGCTTTACACTGATACTTCATAGCTTTCTTTCAATGCTTTATAATAATGTTTTCAACTCAAGTTTCACTTAATTGGTTTTTGTTGATTGCTAAATGTTTCCTCTGTTCTTGTATTTTATACTTAAACAAAGTTACTCTAGTTTCAAAATCATAATGGAATATATGTTTGTGCTAATGTCTCATCTAAGATTTTTAGTTAATTTCTGATAGGGGGTATAAAATATTGTATATAGTTCAATTTAATTTCTTACACTTTATGATTTATTTGATTTCTTGTATTGTCCAGATTTGGATTATTTTGTATAAGCAGCCATTATGGTGTGTGTACATGTATGTTGTGATTTCAATATGCCTTAGTTTTTTTCTATAAAAATTTAATTATTTGATATTGTATATTGTAAATAATCCAAAATAGTAGAAATATAAGCGTTTGTATATGTATTTGTTATGTTTTGAATAAAACCCAATGTTTGTTTTATTTAGTCGATTGGAAAATTAAAATATGGTAGGTATTAGTAATAAGCATTAAAGGTTAAAAACGTCATACTTAAAAGAGCCACCATTTCTGACTTGCGTTTAACTTCACAAGTGCAGCTTTGGTATATAATGGCACAAGCTAACAATATTATACTTCATAATTATATGATGTTTAATATTACGATGTGATGATAGAAAAGATTGTTGTGTAAGTAGTAATATCGTATAAAAAGACATGTTAATAATATATACTCCTTTTAGTACTACATCTTTCATATAAACTTTTTATTCGTTCCCTTTTTTCTCTTATCGTTGCAAATGTATACATATAAATTTTATATAAATATTCATATTTCACATAGCCACATAAAGATCCATAATATAAAATTCAAAGTCTTTAAAGGATTAACTCAAATAACAACAATTAAAATATGAACGAATATAAATACTATACAAATTACAAATACTCATAAAAATCAAAATATAAGAACTTCAAAAAAAATTGCTGCATATAAGCAAATAACAACAAATAAGAATAAGCAAAGAACAACAAATAAGAATAACATAGTAATATTCCCAATTAAATAACACAAATCACACAAATAAAATTCTATACGTAAACACATAAAATTGAAAGTGAAATAAAATTGAAGTATTTAATTTACCACTAACCTTTCGAATCAGCACACAATTCCACAATTCCAATTTTCGGCAAACTTGTTGTATTGTGTAGTTTCAAGTTCCAATCGACGACCGACGACCGCCCTAAATTCCAATTGTCTTCTTAACCCCGAATAAGAAACACCTTTACTTAACCCCGAAAACAAACTCAATTCAGCCCAAAACTCAAAAAACACATAAACAAAGAAATAAAATCCAAAAAAACAACCAGCAAAATGAATAATTCAAAATGAATAATACAGTAATGAATAATTTCCAAAACCCCCAGCAAAATGAATAATTCAAAATGAATAATACAGTAATGAATAAAATGAATAATTTCCAACAACTGCAATTTCCAAAACCCCCAAAAATGAAATTAAAATGTAAAATAAACTTACCCTAGAGCAGCAAGTAGTGGCGTAATGGCGAGGAGGTGTCACCGGAATCCGGCGGAAGGAGAAGGAGGAAGAAAGGGAGAAAGGAAGAAAGWAAAAGAAGAAATGGCGGTGGGGCTGCTCGTCGCCGCTGCCTCGCCGGTGTGAGGAGAGTGAGGGTGGTCGCCGGTGAGAGGAGAGAGAGGGTGGTCGCCGGTGAGAGGAGAGAGAGAGGAGGGTCGAATTGGGGTTTTGGGGTTTAGTGAGGGTCGAATTGGGGTTATAACCTTATAACAATACAACCCATTGTCTGTGACAAAGTCCGTCTTGTCTTGGTCCTCCCTCTTAAGGGGAATCTAGTGAAAGCCCGAATAGGCATCCACAAAGCTCATGGCTTCATGCCCCGCCGTTGCGTCCACTAACATATCTATTTTAGGCAATGGAAATGGATCCTTGGGACACGCCTTGTTCAAATCCGTGTAATCAACACATCCTCCAACTCCCATTTAGCTTGGAAACCAGGACTACATTGGCAACCCATTCAGGATATTGACATGGCCTGATAAATCCTACGTCCAACAATTCTTAACTTCCTCATCTGCGGCCTTACTTCTTACTTGTCCAAGATTTATCTTCTTCTGAATGACAGGCTGCCGACTTGGATCAACATCCAAAGCATGCTGGGCAATTTCTGGACTTATACCTTATACCTGGCATCTCCTCGACTGTGAATGCAAAGACATCTTTGTATTCTTGTAACAATTTCTGTATCTCCTGGCCAACCGAAGTTTCACGAGCCTGCCCTAGTTTGACGGTTCGATCAGGCTGATACTTGTCTAAGACAAAGTCCTRGGGTATTTCCTTTCCCGGAGTCYGCTTAGACGTTGCTTTGTAAAGACCATGAATTGCCATAGCTTCTTGATGTGCGCCATGCACCAACATCACTTCTCTTGACGTCCTCTTTCTGTTAGGCTTGAATTCCTCCACCTCTATTGCTTCTTCCTTATCCTTGCCCCCAACAAGTGGCTTGATAGTGGTTAGGTAACACTCTCTAGCCAGTTGCTGATCTCCATGAACCAAAGCAATGGACCCATCGTTGCAGACAAACTTCATCAGCATAAGATGAGTCACTATTACACATTTTGCTCTATTGAGTGTGGGGCGCCKAAGTATGATGTTGTAAGCTGATATATTTTTCACTACGAAAAACTTGACCTTTATATGTCTGCATTTGTCACCTCTTCCCATCCAAAGATCTAAGGTTACTATACCGACAAGATGGATCACACTACCTCCAAACCCAATGATGGGGTTATGCACCCGGACAAGGGAGTTGTCGTCATACTTGAGCTTGTTCAAACATTCAAAACTGATTATATCTGATGAGCTTCCTGTGTCAACAAGTATTCGGCGCACCCTCTTATCAGCTACCTTCAATTCGACGAACCAAGGGATGTTCATGTGGGGTGCCAATGGCCCTTGTCTTTTTAACATACCAAAATATGCCTCTGGGTCTTCACTCGCCTCAGTAGCCTAACCCGAACTCCTTGCATAATCCTTTTGACCCCTAACAGTAGGCCCCCAGAGTAAAAAGCCTCTAGAAATCATGTGTACTGAAACGAGTACCGAGTCTCGACCATTGGCTTGTTCCTTGGCTTCCAGCTTTGACGAGAGTCAGCATTTCTCGATGCTTTTTATTAGATGCTTGGGTACGTAGCACATCCTTTCAAGCTAAGGCATCTAGTTCCTTCTTCAAATTGAAGCAATCACTAGTCCAATGCCAATATCTCGGTGAAATGTGCAATACTTTTCGGGTCTCTTGTTTCTTTCTCCTTTCCGACAATGGTGGTTTAAGATCATCAATGTTCAACTTTCTTCTGCTTTCTAATTTAGGACTTGATAACAAATCTTTGGTATATTCGATCTTTGACCATGTCCATTCTTCTCCTTTTCTTTCTTTAAAATTTTTTTGACTTTCAGCAGATGTTCCATTTCCTTGTCGCTTCTTGTCATTCCTATCGTCTGTATGATCGTGTTCTTCGTGAGATGGTTGGTGACCGATGTGTCTGTTCCATTACCTCTCCTTGCCTGTATGTTAACAACATAGAACAATTGAAACAATAAACTTTAGCATACATGCACTTTCTTTCAAGTGACCAAGAATAGTTTCTCTGCTGTTCAGACCAGCTGTTATTCACCGCACCAAGTGTGCCTGTTCTTGCCAACGAGTGTCACTCACTCAAAAACACTTAAGGACTCAACCAATATATAGTATGTATGTATGTATGTATGTATGTATGTATGTATGTATGTATGTATGTATGTATGTATGTATGTATGTAATGTATGTATGTATGTATGTATGTATGTATGTATGTATGTATTATGTATGTATGTATGTATGTATGTATGATGTTGTATGTATGTGTAGATGTATGATGTATTGATGTATGTAAGTATGTATTGTTTTATTATGTATGTATGTATGTATGATGTATGGAGTAGTATGATATGTATTATGATGTTGTATGTAGTGTGGTGTGTGTGTGTGTGTGATGTATGTGTGTGTGTAGTGGTGTGTATGTATTGTATGATGTATGTATGTAATATTGTGAAGGTTTTCCAAATTACTCAAGAGGGGGGGGAATTGAGAACCCAATAAATTCGATTGCTACTTTTCTAGTCAGATAACTTGTTTTACTGGTCTTCGAGCGGGAATATTCGTAAACAGTTAGGGTAAACAGTTAATCGAGCAAAATGAAGACACACAAGATTAACGAGGTTCACCCAACTTTGGCTTACGCCTTCTAACCGTTAGTACTTTTATAATTCTACCCGAATGAATAATAGTAAACCCTCACTCTCTCAATGATGAACTTCCACACAAAAAACCCCACCACTCAACCCCAGTCTATTTCCACTTCAACTCACAGAAGCACTCGCAATTGAAACCTCAAATGCTACCCCAACACCAACCCCTGTTGAGACCCAATACAAAATCTTTTTCTCGAATAACTCTCACTAACGAGCGTAAAGAGTAATTAATGCTCAATATATCACTCGTATGATCTATGCTGCTTATGTAAAATTAAGGAAGATCTTCTTCTCAAATAACTCTTTGAAGCACCAGAGAGAAATTCACCTGTAAGAGTGATATACTTGTGAATATTATAGGCAAGAGCCTTTGCCCAATGGATCTTGTACGAACCCTAAATATGCGAGTATATGTTTCCAAAAATCTACACATATTTTAGGGAAAGTTTACAAGATAATTTTATGCAAGATAAAATAATTATCTAAGTTAACTATCCTCGACAAAATCAATACACAATATCCCAGAGTAAATACTCTTACCAGATCACCTTGAAGTTTCCAAAATTCCTTTTTAGGAAATCTTCAAAAACGTTTGACTTGCTCGGCAAGGTGATCAGAGTTGTGAAGAATAGTAGAACTGTTCTTCCAACTGGTTAGTGTTGAAGCAACTAACCAACTGGTCTAGTTGTTCTTCAACTCTACAAGAAAAGTTACATAATTATCCATCAATAATTACAAGCAATCAAACCATAACTCATGCATTATACAATATAAGACTTGTCTAAACCTAGAACTAATCTTCTCATATTCTTCAAACATCTTGCAAAGCTGCCCTTGATCTTGCTTTTTCAACTTGAATGTTTACGAGATTAACTCGAAGGACCTTCTTGCTGAGAGAGTTGGAAAACCTGTATGCTAAACACATAGAACAATTTGAACATATAACTTGTTAGCATACATGTCACTTCTTTCAAGGGACCCGAAGAACGGTTTCTCAGCTGTTAGACCAGCTTGTATTCATCCGACTATATGGCTCTGTTCTTGCCAACTTTGTCATCACTCAAAACATTAAGGGCTCACAATTTCCCCCTTTTTGGATGATTGACAACCCTGTGAGAATAGAATTTCATGGCAAACAACAAAGTTATAACAACAACGACTCAACCATGTGAGATTATTTTTGCGACTTTGCAAATTTCATTTTTTTTTATTTTTTCGACTCTAAGTGAAACAACCAACTAACTTGTTATTCTATAAAAGCAAGAAAACTAACTAAACTTAACAAACATTCTAAGACTCAATTACAGCTAGACTTAGGCTTTCCAGAAAACTTGCTGACCATTTTCCCCTTTGGCATCATTAAAAAGTAACTCAAGGATAACAAGCATTGCACACAACTATCGTTTTCATCCATACAGTGGCATCAACCACTAATTGCATATCACATATATTGCATAAGCCTTTAGTTTCACAATCACAATCCCAAAACAAGCAAACAGGCAGAGCAATAGTCAGTAAGTAAACAGAAACCAAATACATCAAAGAAATGTCTTGAAGAATGGGTTAGGGAAAACAGATACCAAAATATAGCAGAATAGGGAGGGGCAGAGCATAAACAGATCATCATTCATCGATCATCGTCCTCTTCATCCTCCATCTCGTCCTCAGAAAGCATCAGGATCATCGCATCAGCATCTTCTTCCTCGAGCATCATTCCTTCTTCTTCTTCCTCCTGGCTTCCATCAGCAGAGGAGTTGGTGGATTCTCAAGGTCGATCTCCTCATTATCCTGCAGACTTCTTCCCAACTGATCCCTAACCTCAGAAACGATGAACCAAGTAGCAGCAGTGAGTTTGTCACATTAGCAGCAACAGTTAGCCCAAATGTTGGAGTGTCTCAACCTTCTGACCAGTACAGTGACTACATGTTCTGCTGTTTCCCCCACTTCAACGTAGCGACCCAATCTCTCAGTCTCATGTTGCTTTTCCTCTAAACTCCCTTTGCCTCTCTGTGAAGGATATGGTCAAGCCATGCACTAAAGACACCAATTGAGAGAGTGTCTGGTCCTGCTTCTCTATTTTAGACAGTAGTGGGGTGAGATCAGTAGATGTACTGATCTCCGCCACCTTTCTCTTTTTAGTGGCAAGGGCAGGAGCTTTCTTAGCCGGAGTTTGACCAGCAAAGCACAGCTTGTCATCATGGATATCCAATCCCTTTTGGCGTAGAATTTTCAAAGAGAATTTCTGAGCCGGGATAGTGTCTCCATCCAAAGACAATCCTTCATTTATGAGGATCCCAGAGATAAGGGATCCATAGGCTAGAGAGTGTGAGGGTGAGGTCTTGCAGGCCATCATATGCTCAACCATTAGGGCAGGCAGGTTTATCTTGATGTTTTTTAGCATGAGGTATATTAAGACCATGTCCATAATTCTAACTGAACCCCTACCCTGTGATTTTGGAATCAACACTTTACTGCAGATAGAATGCAAGACCCTCATTACAGGTTCCTTCAGACTAGTGGACTTAAACCCTTTCCTAGTACTAATCACCTTCCAAAACAGAAACTTCATTATCTCATCTTGACCTACACTAGAAACTGTGGGCCAACCATCTGAACTGTACCCAGAATACCCATCCCTAGGTACTTTCATGAATTTTGCCAACGACACCATAGACACTTTCACATCTTTACCATTCACAGTACTAACCAAACTACCATCACGATATTGAAACAGATTATCATAAAACTCCTTAAGAGGTTCAACATATGCCTTTTTCACAACACGAATGTAACTTAACAAACCTTGAAACTCTAAAATCTGTTTCACTTCAAGCAATGCAGAAATATCCCAATAACCAGGCTCACAACCACAACCAGACATAACATTCTTCTTAGAAGACTGAATAGTAGAAGGAGAAGCAACTGGTTTASCTTTAGCAGAACGGGGAACAGGTGCTTTCCTCTTGGTTCCCTTGGGGGTACCAGTAGACTCTCCCTACTTCATCACTTTTTCCTTCTCCTTGATTTTTGAGCCAGATGCCCTAGTTGCCTTCCCAACGACTACACTCGAAATTGGAGCCACCTGAGACCCTTCTCCTCATTATGCTCGGCTGAAGGCTTAAGAAATTCAGATCCAAGAACCTCAGCTAGGTCCTTAGCAACTGAACCTTGTTCCCCCTTAATGATCTCAACCAAAGCAGGGTTTGATTCCTGACTAGGGTTTTGATCAGAGGGTGTAAGACTGGGTTCAGTCGGGTTAGGGTTAGGGTTTGAAGAGATTGGTTGGGCCTTTAGTAGTGGTGGTGATATGTTTTGTGGTGGTGGTGGTGAAATTGTGGGTTGATTTTGTGGTGGTAAAGATGGAATTGTAGGTTGAATGGGTTGTGATGGAGGTTGCATGGGAGTTTGAGTGGTGGAGTCTGAGTACCACTACTCGGGTGGAGTGACCAGTGGTAGTGGAGCAAAGGCAATTGTGACGGTGGTGTTGATGGTGTTGTCTGAGTGCTCAGTCGGAACAATGGCTTCCGACTTTGCAGTTGTACTTCTCTTACCCTTTCCATTCTTTATTATGCTTTCTTCCCCATTGTACCAGAAATTTTTCGATCAAAATGCACAGAAACCGAGATGATGAACTCGAGAGAGAAACAGAGAGACTTCGAGAACTCGATGTGAATGATGATCAGAGATGAAAAAATAAAAGGGGAAGCAATGTATATCACTACTACAAAAAAAGGCTAAGAGACCGGTTGAAAAAGGCCAAAGAGACCGCAACACAACCGGTCTCTAGGTGATAGGGCTCTTAGATAAAGAGATCGGATTTTTTTGCGGTCTCTTAAATTAGTCAAAGAGACCGGTGTTATGTAAAACCGGT
>SNQN01002291.1:55477-76584 GCA_008642245.1 Bassia scoparia | reverse complement strand
AGTACATGTCTTGTGAGACTGAAAACAAAGATGTAGTCTCATAAAAATGGACAACTTTTATTCGTTCTTTGATGAAGAGATGACAAGAATGGATAAAAAAAACATAAAAAAAAGAAATGTACTATGGTTCCTAATCCAACGACTTTAGTGCTTTTTGAACGTCTTGCAACCCTTTCCTCTCCTCTAGCAATTGTTCTTCAAGTTTAAYAGTGCTAGCAATATCCCTTTCAAGAGAAGTATGTGATTCCTTCAATTCTGTCATTTCCTTTGCTTGTTTCCCTYGAATATCCTCAGAGCTTGAAATGAGCTTCAGAAGCTCAAACTCCCTTTTATTCAATTGATCTATTTTTGCTAAGATCTGCCTCACTTCAGCTTGAAATGATTGAACACGTTCATCGTTCTTTTTCTGGGAAACGCTGATGTTACTGATACGCGACTCCACATCTGAGAGTTGATTCTTCAAAACATCAGAAGGAGGATGCCCATTACCTGACTGCTCCAAGGTATGAATTTTTGAAGCACAAGCTATATATATAGCTCCTCACGTATTCTTGCAAGTTTGAGATATCAACGTTCTTSGATCTAATGTACTCGAAAAGTTCCTTAAATTCATCATCTAGTCCATGGATATCATTCAAAGGCGTGTTTAGTAACTTATCTTTAATTACTAACTTCATTGAGACTGCAGCCTGACGTTCAATATTCGAAATCACATCACGTGCACAGAAAAAAGGGGCTCTCATGCAGATGGGGATAGCTTCGGGCACTGTATCTTCTCTTGTAGCAATAAGGGTGGCAGTTGCCTATAGTACAAGGGGATCTTTCGCARCATCAATAACCTCCTGGTCAAGTCGTCCAAAATCATTATCGCACGCATGGAAATCTGCACCAATATCCATGTCATTCGGGAAAGCGAACTCGGTCTCTCGTTGACCCTGTTAAAATCAAAATGGATAAGGTGAAGAAATCCTAGCAGCAGAATTAAAAAAAAAAAAACGTGAGAAAGATACCTTTGATTCATCCTCGAATGTTTCATCAAGCGACTCGTCTGCCCATATGTCTTCGGAAAAATGGCTCCTCCATAGGACTCTTCCATGAATTAAGATCTCAGAGTTTGTAAGCCTGTTAAGTTAGGCCTTTCGTTCTTGTGGAAAGTTTCTTTAGAGGCATTTGCCACACGAACTCTGAAAAACAATTTTTACTTGCCCTTTCGACGATTCAGGAGAAAGATTGTTATCTTTTCCTGTGGGAATGTCAGCTCCGTCAAATCTCGTTTCATATCTTGTCCTTCGGCTTTCGGAAATCTTATTGGGGTCAATAGTTAAAAAAAATAAATTGACCTCCACCATGATCATAAGACGGTGTGACTGCAATTACAAATTTTACTCCGCGAGCAGAATCACAAGAAGACTTTGTCCTTCATCGAATGCACTATGAAATAGAGAGTGCAAGGTACTTACGAGTATTTCTCTTGGGGTTAGCCTCTAGCTCCCCGAATTCCCTGCCAAAATCCAAATTGACGACTAAATCTATAAGGATATATGATTCCGCTACATAATTTGTCGTACCTCAAAGTCAGTGAGCAATGACCTCCACAGAAATGAAAAAAACGATGGTTTGTTGTGTTCCGTGATCGTTCATCCCGAATAAAATTCGCCATAGTAGTTGTTGTATGGCAGTCCAACCGCATTAAATTATCCTCAGCTTACGTACATTGACTAATTTGGTCCTCATTATGAGATGTCTGACAGTATCAGAGCCCACTAAAAATGCAACATCAGGCGCCGATGAGTTGAGTGACCGTCATGGGACTACAAGAATTTTCGTGTCAAGCTTAGACATAACATAGGGAAGTACTTTGCGTTTGTTCCCAGACAGTTGAAAATTGAAGCTCTCCAAGCACTTATAATCTTCAATACTCGTATAGCAAGAGAAGCCTTTGACCGTTGTGAGCACTGATGGCGGTTGAAACTGAAGACTCTCGATGCACCCTAGATGCTCAAAGGAAGGCGAAAGAAAAAAATCCAGCAATGTACGGAAGGGCAGTAAAGTATGTTGTCACATGCTCTTTAGAAACCTAGATGGTAGAGCTCTGGAATTCATCAATCTCCACGAACCGGGCTACAGAAGAGAAGTGAAACAGCCTTTCCGGAACAGGAAATTTACGTTTGAAATAAACTACTACGAACCTGCGACACCAAAAAACGAGACCCACCCTAAAGTGACGTGTGAATCTTGATTTCTTGTGCTTACTTATCGAAAGCTACAAACATATACTGCACAAACTTGTAGGATGATGAGCTTTTGCCTTCTGTGAAACCTCTACTATCACACGCACAGGTAAAAACTTCGTCGAAGCTATGCGGCTAACTGGGACGCACAAGAATGAATAATATCAGAGCATGATTGAACTTTCTCCCACCAGCGGAATCAAAAGGTGTGTCTTAGGCCCCAAAACTCGACAAATTGTTACACTCAATGAGACTCTGCATACCCAGACAGAAATCGGATGAACATGAACAGTATTAATAAGTGATGTGGAAAAGGATCTTCTCTGAAAGCACATTATTCTTTGTCACACTCCCAATAACAAGGAAAAGGGAATCCAACTCCGAATTGAAGGCTCGAGCTCCAGCTTGCCTCTTTGCGAAAATATCGATCGTGAAGAGAGGACAACCGGGTGATCTCGTCACAATCCCGATGATGAGAAGAAGTAGCATATTGCTTTGAAGATTTTTACTAACGTCCAACCTCCAAATTTGGGGATAGTATGGATCGAGTGTCGACAAGAGCCCCCGACCCATGGATGGAAATAGGACATGCCATCTTATCCTCCCTCAGTGCGCTTATCACCAATAATTATCACCGGTGGTCGATTTCGTGACTTAACTTTAATCATTGCTTGCTTCCTGTTCGTGTCAAAAAAAAATTGAATGAAAAACGTTGAATGAGAGAAGGCCATCAAATATTCATTAAGAAGTCACCAGATACAAAAATAGCTCTTGATGGATCTTGAAGGGGCATCACTGTTGGTTCCCGGCTTTTGTTGAGGTTGAAACAAAGCATACAAAATAAATGATGGTTGAAACATAAATTAAACAGTCTGGTTAACAAAGCAATAGACAAGAAAGTAATATAGTATACCACTCATTGGAGATTTCCTTCAAATGGATCAATAGTTCAATTGCTATAAAAAAAACCCTAGCAAACTAAGGATAAATATATTCATATACAAAAAAGCGAAAAGAAGAAAAGAAATCCAATGTTACATGATAATCCATGATGGATTCACACAATGCGAAGCGTGATCACGTAAACCAAATAAAAAACAGAAAAAAAGACAATTTAATATAAGGGAACAGACTGTCATCAAGAAAGGCAAAGCAGTTAACCTACTTTCGAGAAAACTCAAGAAAGCAACAAAAAAACAATCATCCCATTAAAACAGAGCAACACAAAGAAACGAATAGACAACTCACCATCATGGTGAAAGTCCCACTCGTCTGATTCAAACATCACTTTCGGTGCCGACTCACTCGAAACAGGGAGGCACGCCAACCGTGGTCTTAGTCCAGTCACGACTCCGAATCGTAGGGCACCAATTGTAATCATTAGCTTCCGATTCGTCTCATGCGAGAGATACGCGACGGACCTTTAGAATTCCAAACTGAGCCCCAAACGGGGAGGCACGCCAACGGTGACTTTAGCTCCAATTAGCACGGCTCCGAACGAGTGCACTGCCAACGATGCGCTTAGCCAATGTCCCAAAAGTAGAGCGATGCTCGCAACGTACTTTAGCTCCCTTGAGTGTTGGTTGTTAGGAGAATGCAATGGCGTGCTCCAATTTGTTTAAGTGTTATGGTTCCATCAAGAGCAGGTTTAGTAGCTATTTATAGGTGAGGTCCGGTAATTATATTTGATGGAAAATGAATCTACTACCTTGAATATATTCATTAATCTAGTTTGTAGCAATGGATTTAACACATTCTAATCCTGAATATACTCAGACATAGCGTATCGAGTGCAAATCTCAACCATAAAGGATATATAATAAATTTTATTTTATTTTTAAATGCAGAAATACTAGAGCACACACGCTCTATCCGGAGGTAATGTAAGCGGGATTCACACAGACGTGAAGGTCGTCCATGGTTGTATCATGGTCTTCGTTCAATCTAATATCCGATGGATAAACTCAAAATGCAATAATATTCGGAAATTCAATCACAATAAACACTTAAAATTCATGTACGTGACCAATTCCCGAAGGGGGCAATTTCGTAGGCACGGTAAATTTTCATAGTTGCCCATATATTATTATGATTGCTCCAGATATGAACGCCAAGATATTGACAGTAAATGTACATTAGATGATATCGAGTTGGGCTTATTTAATTAAACTAACCTGTTTAGTATATAGAATATTATTAAGCAAATACTACCTTCCAAATACGAAAATGAGCCTCCCTTACTAAGGGTTGATGGTCATCAGGACAACTAAAACCCTGCGAGTGTCCTCTTGTTTAAAACCTAAGAAAGCTCTATAAATAGAGCTCATCCCCCATTTTACGGGGACAGATAATAGAAGATCAAAACGTCTCACAAAAATAATCATCTACAAATCTCTCTCTATCTATCCATATAGATCATATGATAACACCCCCAAATTGTGTCGGCTGGCCAAAGATACATATCAAAACACAACAAAAAAGCTTACTTACCCACTTCTCGTGTCATTCTACAGACAGTGGAACGTGAAATTTAATCATTTAGGTTTAATCTTTAAACAGAAGTAAACTTGTGAGCTATGAGATTGTAACTCCATTCAATATCAATAAAATTATCATATCTTACGCTCATGTTGGCCTTGTTTCTGTGACTTAAAAATTTCGTGTTACCACCTGTTCGATTGTGCTTATCATGAACTTGTGATACCCAGATTATTCTGATTTGCTGTATATAGAAACCCATAGTCCTTAGACTATTTAGAATTTGGTAGTTTCTATACAACTTAATTCATTGCCTATTTTCATTAGTCATATTTAATATAATCAATAAAAGACCATTATTAATATCCTAAATACCTTCGACTTTCAAAACAAACATTAATAACTAGTTAATTGTTGCTTTCACTTGACAATCACTCTTGTTACCACTAGACACATTAGTTAGTCTATATTAGGTTCTATTCTATAATACTGCAACAAAAGCTTTGTTCAACTTACTGTAATACGTATGCAGCACCTCGCTCTAGTCGTCTTGGCCCCATTCGATGTGGTTATCTGGTGTGTGCTTGAGCCACAGATCCCGCACGAGACGTGCGCTTCTGGGGTAGGTTCGAGTAAGGGATCTCCTCTATTCATCTAAAAGGTTAATCACCGGCTTACATCTGCCCTGCACCCATTTACACACATCTCTGAAGATACTGAGCCCCAAACACCCCCCGATCTACACACCATACTCGTCCGGATCACTACTATATCACCCTTGAATCTTTGACCCAACCGCCCCGTCATAGCGGCCTCTACTCGGTCTATTGATTCCATCATCAATGATATAGTGGAACACATATTTAGCCCAATTCAAGCCTTTATACGCACAATCCGTAAAGGTACTAGGCAGGTTCATTTTGTGGGAGCAAGAAAAGAAGGCCTCTCTTCAATTCCATTTAATGTGAGTCAGTAAATTAATTGATTCATTAAAAGTTAGAAAGCCACCAAATTATATGAGCTAGAGAGATAATGAAAAACTTAGAATTATCAATCTTACCAACAGGAATTCTATCTACACATCAGAGGCTCAATCGCAGACATATATCCTAAACCTACATGACTAGACCCGAAATGAGAAAAATAAATTTAATACACAGTTTGGAAAGGACTCTCCAACTCGCGCCAAAGCTTAAACGACCCTAAATCTGACTCATGCAATCGAAGTAACGACTCATCCTCTTAGTTACACTCCAATGTCGGAGAGCCCTTTGCGAATGTCGTCTAAGTCCCTCGAGATACCCTGAGAATCCTTGTATCCTTTGGCTCAGGCCAGAAAATGAAGTCTTGAACAATCTCTTTCTTTCTCAAATAGCAACGGAGACCATTACGACATTATACGCCACTGTGGTGCGGCGTAGCCATTTTCTCTCCCATCTAGTCAGATAGGTTAGTGAACCCCCGCTATTCTCCCGAGCTAAGATTTCAAGCTCTTAGCAGGCAACACATATTGTTATGGCGTCCGAAAATACGCTTACCTCTCCTGGTACTCTTTCACTATGAATTGCTCGTCATGATCTCTGCCACCATAGGTAGCATATATCATTTCTCATTACAAGGTGAAAAAACCACCTTGAGCATATTGTCCAAGAATGCAAAGGTGGAACACAAGCACCATTAAGCAAAGACGCCGACAACCTCAATCTCCTCTAGCACTATATGTGCGGCTAAATCCCTTGCAATAATGTCAAATCGCGATCGTCTATCAGACTTGGCTGAACAATTCGGTATGTCATTCGCTTAGATAATCTACATTTGGCAGTTTGGTAAACAGTTGGGCTCACGCAGGAGAGTTGGTCTAGTAAAAGGTTCTACTGGTTCGAGCGCTCTGACATCTTGGATCGCCTTTGTTACAACCAGCCTTGTCAAAGGAAGATGCTCGCAGGCTCAATACACAACCCACTCATCCTAGCTTCCAAGGTCTCTTTTCGAAACCTTGCTCGGTGTGCGAGCAAGCTTCTTGGAATGATTCTATCCTCTCGGTGCACGCCATTTTGTGGTTTAAGCTTAATGTTAGTAGAAAGGTTGGAGGAAGGTTTAAAGCAGTGTGTAAACATTCTGCTTACTGCTCAAAACTCTATGTCTGGTGTCAGAGACAAGGTCTATGTAGCACGGGCTGTCACCTGCTTTACAAATAAGATACATTATAAACCTCTTACGTAAACTCCTCCTTGGTCTAATTTCAGATTGAGCAAGACAATCGGTACCACGTGCACAAAACCTCGCACGCCCTCAAATATCCTATGTCATCGAGAACTATTCCCTAGAGCATACATGCTTAGTAAATTGAACAGTCGCCCCGTTATACCGTAGATATTTTTGAAATTTTTGACGTCCTTTTCTTTTTTTTTTTTGCGAAAGGCACCAATTGAACATGAGGAAGCCATGATATTGCATGTGTCCTAAAGAGTGATTAAGTTTCGCACTATTCTCCTAAGGTTGCGATCCATTGTGGCCGAGGAAGGTCAATCCTAAAGTTTTGCAGTCTATACTAGGCTGGCGTCTAGGTCCAACCATCGCTATCCCATCTCAAAGTACTATCGACCGCTGTACCCTAAGTCAGGTCACAGGTCAAACTTACGGCACAGAAGTTGGCTATGTGGACTAAGTCTGGTGCGCAAGAATGTTTAAAGGACTAAAGTTCTTAATATGACAACCCTCAAGGATACTATAAGTATTAAGATGCCAATGCGCTCATTTGCCGATCATAGTAATCTTAAAAAGACCATGGCACTCATATAATACATCGATATTTTCAAGATACACTGTGTTAGTACTATCTACATGTAAACTATACAATGCCTATGGTCCAAATACAAGTACACATCGACACACTACAGTTCCTCATATAACACACACATGATGACAAGTCAACAGGTCGGCGTCGGTTCAAAAGAGACAATCACGTTACTTCTACGATCTGAATGCAGTATAGCTTTGTGAAGTCTGCAGATTCACCACTTTACGGCTCAACTAGACCTATGCCGACCGCTTCACCCCACTTCATTGTGCAATTTCTAAATTCCCGTTAACCTCCGTCTTCAACCAACACTTTCGACAAATGGAGTGTAGGAGTAGTTGACTTGCCTTCTAGCACATCGTCCCTTCAACCTACCACTGCAACCAAGTAGAGATGTACCCCACGCGTACACAAAGTTTTTGGTCTCAGCATTTGCTGACATGCCCATATTTGAAGCCAAGGAGCCTTTCGTGACCCACTACCGTAGATGCGGTCACATAGCCCCTACATCGTCAAAACCCAATTAAGATCTCAGATGATCGAATTACGAGATACATGTGGTCTACAGTACTGTTCCAATCTTCACACCCCTAACTACTGATTGACCCTCAGTGCTACAGTCGCCCAAACCTAGAGAGCAATGGCCCCCGCTGGGCCTATGGCTTCCTCATTATCATCTCTCATCATGTACGTTGATCGTATCTGGGCTTGACCACTATGATCCCGCACGAGTTGCGGTTGGCAGGGTTAGTCTGAGGGGTTTACAATGGCTACCGCCAACACTTTTGTTCACTCTATCCAGGTGATTAATGCCATCGGACTTTCAGCCCACTCGGCAAAACGATTTCCTAATGTGCCTACAATCGACCATGGCCCCACATTGGCGTCTGCACCCGATTCCACGTTGTATACCAGCGCCTTCGTGGAGCCTTTCCATGGAGACCTTCGTACGCAATCTTGAACACTGACGCGCGACGAGCGCTCTCCTCACCCCGTGCGGTGCTCCATCACTGTCAGCTTATACGCCAGGTTCATCCTTGAAATCATTACTCGTGACCTTACTTCTCATTTATCATTCTCATCAGTTTGGTCGGAATCAAGAGTTCCAATGTTGATTGTATTTTTGGTTATTCAATAATACAACCCCATTTAAGTATTTTTGGTTTCATTTTTGAGCCAAGTTTCAGTAGCGGACAGTGATTACCCAAGCTACAATCCTATTAAGTTACTAGGTGTGTGTTGAACCCAGTAAATTATACAATATACCAGGGATTTGCATGATCTTTCTGGAACAATGTAGTGATAGTCGAGTTACATTATTCTTATGTTCTTGATTAGATCTCCAAAAATTACCCTGATTCTGCAAAGCGGAAGGAGCCTAGTAAGAATACCAGGTGGGTCATCTTATAATTATTCTGGAGTTTGGTGTTTATGAATATTGAGTGCTAGCAATATGGTTGGCCAAAACTTCTTAGCTCAGAAATCAAAAATGAGGTTTCAATGTGTCCAGTCGGGTCTATTAATATTAAAACCTAGTATTCAAGATATACTATAAGCCGTAGACTCATCTTCATAGTACAGAGAGTCTAATTTCCACTATATGAAATAATATTAGTGATAATATATATAGATATGGTTAGATTATATTTAGTATTGATGTGAGGTATGTTTCTAAGTCTACCTACTAAAATATTTCTATAGGACCTATACCTACTCGATACGTATAACTACTTGTTATGTCGAGTCACACTATAATGTAACCTGATATGGATAATGCTTAAGAATCAGTCTATCGAAAGTGCGAGTGAGGCACTACGGTGAAGTTTAAGAGCTTGGTATCGTCGTAGTGAAAACCAAGTATGCATTCTCTAACATAAGACTCCTTATACCTATAATATTTATGTAGTAAGATCATTATCGGACATCCACCAGGTTTACCATGGCGTCTTTCATCTAGCCAAACAACTAGCAAAAATATGCGCTATACAAACCTTATTCATCTAATTATTAGAGAGCTAACCCGAAACCTGTATTTAGTGATTGGTTCTTTCATCAATTGCTATTCCAACAGTACCATCAATCTCTTTATCCCCGCTAAATATTACCATCAACCACAAGATTTACAATAAAGACTCATTTAATACAATACAACTATTAACTAATCATTGAGCATTCAATTTTGACACCAATGTAGTAGTGCTATAAGGCCCTAGGAATACTCAAATAATAATAATAAATGGAGCAATAACAAAATAAATAAACTCAACCTAACTTATCAAAAGTGATGATAATCAAATCCAAACCAAGCATATAAAATCCCAAAGATGTAAAATTTTAAGAAGACCAAACAAACAACAACGAAAACGTAACATCTATCACATTTCAGCCTCATCTCAAACATCTGTGAAACAAACATTATCAAACAAGATGGCCTCTTATTCAATTATACACATCTTCTAATTAAGATATCTTCTCTCTTAATTCGCACCTTCCCTTCATACTCAACTGTTGCAATGTTAACGAAGTCAATGAAGCAAAGAAGACTTAAATTACTTCATAAATTTCAATGACCCTAAACTGTGTAAACACTAAAGACGATATAAACCCAGCTTTAAATTTGATATATTTTCTAGATAATAACTAGTTATATACGGAACAACTAACTTAGACACCACCTATGTCGTTGTTGTCATCTAAAATTTTACCATGATCCATATAACTTCATTTAATCATAAATATCATTATAACAATCCATCATTCAATACTTGTAATTTAGTTATAAAAAAATATAAGATCAACCCATAATTAATAGTCTGATGACCAAAAACCATAAACAAACTATTCATAACGTAGTAACAATATATCTATAACCAAAGATATCAAACTTAATATTTCATATCCTTTTAAGACTAAGACAAGAGAAACAATCATGATAACGAAAGAACATTACCTTCGGCACACATTCTTCTATAAAGAATTCTAAAATCGTACTTAAACAACATTAATTGGATCTTTAGTTGCCAAGACTTTTCGAAAATGACAAGACCGACTATGCCAAGCATTCAGACCCAGTAACTTCAACGTTGTCTAATAGGTATTTTGAAGCGAAAATAGTATATAGGTAGTAAAATATAACAATAAGGAATGTCAAAGTGTTTAATTGTACGTTTTAGGAATATATTTAGAAATTGATTTTTAATCAATAATGCATTTATTTGAATAAGGATAAAGTCCTATCAAATCCAATTCTTTTATTTTATATTAAAATGCCCTTTACCCTAACCTCTGTAGTTTAATTCTAATCAAAAACCGTCATAATATTACGCATTAAATTAATTTAGAGATATAGTAAACATACATATAAAACACATAACCTGGGTGTTAATTAGTGTAACTAAGATAATCAAATATGAGGGTAAGACTAATGTAAGAATATAACGTCATTAATAATATTCGATTTGTGTTGCACGCATTTTATAGAAAAACCCTTTTTTACCGGCGTTTAGATTTTATTTATATCCTGATGAGTAAAAATATTTTTACATATAACCGGTATATATTTAAATTTCTAAGACTAATAGCACCTATGAAACCTTCTTAACTGACTACAGATAATATTATATGAGTACAAACCGGCGAGTTTTTCTGAGAGGGCTCCTCGATTCAAAATAAATTGACACATATACAAACAGAAAAGTTTAACGGATCACTTTCTAGGCTTATCGATTGGTTAAAGTTCTATTGTTTGTAGTATTAATTCAGTAGAGGCACCCCAAGCCTTAGAGATAAACACATTATTAGGATTAGACTTATGCGCTAAATAACGGCTGTATATAAGTTGTGACCTAACAAAAATATTTGACAGTTAGAGTATAAAAATCAATTCAACATAATATTCTAGATAAGGCTTGAATAGTAAGATTCACAATGAGGAATGCCAGAAAAAAGTGGGACCAAAGGAAAAGGGCCCGAAAAGGCCATGCAGCAAGTGAGAAACCCCAACGGATTTTGTAGTGGTTCAAAAGCTCATCATAGAACGGATCGATACGTAACACAACATCTACACAAACAAGACACAACACATCACACAAAGAAAAGACTCGTGCGAGGCATCTGCACAAAATTAATACCTATCACACAAACGAAGAAATATAACATAAGATCACACACCACCCTCTGCACGCGAGTCAGTCACCAAACCCTTATAATGCATCCAATCTTCGCCACCAGTTGCTTTGTCTTCGAGACCTACCTAATCACTCCACAACCAAACTACCACAATCTACCAAAGCGACAGCATCAAAACCCATAAAGACTGCGAGCGATAAAACACACGACTACACCCAATGAGATCGCACGCCAAACCACCCAATAAACAACCAAACAAGCATCCAAACCGTAACTCTGAGCGACATCTACCCGCGCAACAAACACTTATAATAATAGAGTGAAACCGCTTCGCAAAGACAGTCAATCTCTGATTAAGCAGTTACCTACCTCATATAAGCTTCCACCTATGACAACTCCGACTAGCCAGCCTCTTCGCGCACCCACACTCTACCAATCAAGCACATACATCTCGTAGAACCAACATCCACAGTCATACAGCCAACACTCTAATCAGACGGAACCATGACCAAGCGTTGTAGCAGAATAGTATACACCAGGACTCACACACCAGACACTAATTATCACAATCCGACCCACACCCACGTATACCTCGCCGTGCGCACCAACCATATACCGAGAAGACAAAATTCGTCCAACGCACCTAAATCGTAGAAGTTATAAAGCTTCTAATTGTTCGTAGGGCCATAACATCATATGATGCCCTTGTATGAAAGTGTGTATTAAAGCTAGGAAACCCTTATACTTATTAAGAATGCTTTGTTTCTCAAGGCTGATCCTTAACCCCCCTAAATTTACTTGATTGAAATGTGCTCAATTCACAACCAAGAATATTGGAACTGTCATAATAAAAAGACTAATAAATAATAAATTGTTAACAAAAATATCCCGTTAACTAATTCACCGTAGCCATTCGAGATAATTATTTTCTCTTAGATTGCGCATGAGTTCTAACACAACTACGATGGATCACCTTAAATTCACTTCATATTATAAGTCCTCAATCTTGTCCCTCTTATTTATGATTTTTAGCAATCACAATGAAGTCGTTAGCTTTAACCTTTCAACCTTACTGTTACATAGCGATAAGTCTATATTGAGTCCCTAAACTTAAACCCCTCTATTCTAGTGATCCATAAGTTTTTACACAAAGCATAGGAACTTCTCATGACACGCGTCTTATATGTATATCTCTTGTGACCTCTTTGAACCAACCCCAAGAATGGTACGACTCACTGGGACCACCTCGTGACCAACCCTCCTGTACGAAAACGCCACCCCACCTATAATAGGTTCTCACATTTAAGAGACTTGAACTCACTCCGTGTCGCTAGAGCTAACCATATCAAAGATTAAGAGGATGCAAGGTCGTATACACTGTGATAGATTAGATTGAATTTTATAATTGTGAGACACAGACCAATATTAAATACACCTAGCGTAGTAGTGACAGAAACATGTCAACTATCACGAGGTCTGAAATAGAGTGAATACCATTTTGTCGCACATTGGTTTCCACTCTTCCTCTCCCTACCATATATATTATAAAACATAAAAAAGAAAAAAACACACAAGGGCAATAACTAAATCCAAAAAAAAACATACGATTATTGCGTAGTAGCGCTATCAACTTATAGCATCAATCCCTAGCGTATTACCCAATTTTAGAAAATTTAGACAAGTATTTTGTCTAACATCTGCTATATCCATAACTGTCCAAAGATGGCCCACTGGGACACCTAAGTCTGTTTCAACCTAACACGTAAGCTTTTACTTATTGAAACAATACAGAGTGGTAAAATAGGTACACTCTACCCACATTAACTCCCCCCACCCGCCTCGACCACAGTACCGACTCACTAACCGCTTACACAAACTAAACCTAACCCTCCCTCCACTTCCCAAAGCCTCCTACTCACAAAACTTCCAGTGCACCTTCTTCAAACACACTACTCCAAAGTTATAATTGGTCTGAACTATACCAAACAGTCCAGTTTAATGACAGATTCAGTTAAGTTTCACCGTTTCGCGTTTGGTAAACAAGGTTCAGTTCAATTCAGTGTCTCACGTTCAATTCAGTTCAGTCAGTTTTGGGCGGATTGAAACACCACCTCACCAGTTTACTCAGTTTCAATGCAGTTAAAATAGAAGTTTTTGGTTTCCAGTTCAGTTCAGTTTTGGTTGATAATAATTAAGTTCAATTCGGTTTGGAAGCGAAATCCAATTCAGTTCAGTTCCCAATGTTTGCGTTTGATTGTCCGGTTCAGCTCAAGTTCAGGAGCGGATGATTTGTTTCGGTCGGATTGTGTTGTAACTTGGCATCGCGTCCAAACATCAATATTCAGTTGAATTTGGTTCATTTTTGGTTGCATCGGTTCAAACCAGTTTATTGATACGATATTCGGTCAAGTTTTGGCGTTGATAACGGACTGAAATCCATTCAATTGAATTAGGATCCTAGATCCAGTTCGGTGATCGCGTTGGAACAGTGGATTCAGCTATGAGAATAAGATTAAACATGTCATCTGAGCTTATGACGTGAAGATATGCACCAAGTCAACTTAATTCAACTCCGTCTAGTAATTAAGAGAGCATAACATGTTAATTAATCAACTCCCGCTATAAGATCAAAGTAAACCTCCATTTATAACATCGAAGTTAATTAATTATGATGCTTTACGACAATACATCTCTAAGGAGATCAGATGATTGTATCAACAGCTCTAATAACGATAGAGTTTCATACATTTAATTATGAAGAGCAGATTAGATGTCTGATATCGGTCTCTCCTTGATTTATGTGATTGATATCTTACATGTCTACTTTTATATGATGATTGCGGGAAACAGAAGCATAAGTTAACCAAAAGTCTCATCTGAGTTCATTAGTCTTAGAAATTGAAGTTTCTAATAGCAATCATTCCAGATAACCCAAAGTCTTAATAGAATTATAAGCAAGAACATTAGGTTACGCGCTAATCGAACTCACGCAGAGTCTCCATATAGCTGTAAAAATGACGCATCCCAATAAAGCATCGATACTAACAGTCCCTTTACACTCTGATCATACCCATAAATGATGGAGTTCCCGCACATCAGCCGTGATCGTACCCCTAAACACTAATTTCCAGAACCAAAGTGAGTCCTCAACAGAGTTGAAAATTGTGACCTAGTAAGACTCCGTCTAATACATTGTACAATATAATAGCGGAATTAAAAGACAACAATAATATAATTATATACAATAGTCCTATTCCTTCCCAAAAAGGCGAACTCTGAGTAATGGTAAACTCACCATGTCAATCAACCCGATAGGTGAAGATTATACGATCCTTCAGCAACCTCCTTAGCCCTATACAACCGCTGTCTATGATTATTCATTATATGTCATCACGTTACACGAGTAATTTTGATCATACATCATAAAAAGTTCGCGCGATGTCTTTTTACTCTTGTTTGCAGTAGTCTTATTCCCCCAATCCTTATCTCTCTCAGTTCAAAGATTCTACCAAATATGTGCCTAGAATATATTGTGTGATCTTATTATATCTTCATGCAGAAAAGAACACAATTACTGAAGCTTGCGAAATATTATACATTCATCCTTCACTGCACTATCATATCTCATGACAAACTGGAATAAACTTACGTTAGAAGCTAGAGAGTTCTCTTTTATTTCCCGAGCGTTACATACCATCAGACTCTCTAAATTCATCCTCATCAGAGCTACCCATGACTTAACGTGTCGACATTGCACTAAGGAGTGGAAAAACCGATCGAACTTAGGCATTTCTTCAACTAACCTATATCTGTAGCTATGATGAGAGCAAATCAGTTAAGCTGTACCACAACTCATTACTAGTCATCCCGTCCATATTTTTGAAAAATGAGTCAATGGATTCAAGAATGATACTTTTCATCTTCTGGCCTTTTATATAATGCTCGAAGAGTTACAAAAGGTCTAAATCTTACAAATTGTATCTCGTAGGCTCACTTACACTATTCGCCATTAAAGGTCCTTAAGAGAACATGGTGTTGGACGACAATAGAGATGAATCTTCTTATCTATTTCGAATGAGTCAGTTAAGGGTTTACGTTTTTAAGCCCCGAGTTTTGAGAGTAGTCTCACTTTCAAAAACCTGAACCAATAAACACTTTCTGAGTTACATTTATTTTTACTCACCTCGTCGAGGGTGCGTATGTCCACAATTAAGTGTCATTAGAACCCTATTTAAACTTTTCCTCAATTTAGGCCTTATCATGATGCAAATAATCGTTTTTCGAGGAATTTCGTAAGAAAATAGAAAATCTTTACGATTGATCTAACCCCTTTTTTCTAGACCTCCATAAAAATCTTGTGCTATTCTTATAACTTTAAACTGGAATAATCAAGTATTTATATTAATGATTATCTAGACAACCGCACACACTTAAGGTGTACAATTGACCAAGAAAGGACCTATCTAATTTAGCCAATACCAATCAACATTCCCGATATCCTATTTCACTATCCATATATAAATTCGCATTATGTGCATAATACATTTAGGCGCTTTAATTAGTATATGCTTATATGAACAATGCACAACAAATTCATATGTAATTCAATAATCGGCGAATGAATGAATATCGGCGACAATAACCATATAGAGATCTCCAATTAGGTATTTTCAAGTAGGCACGCCTTACAATACTGCCGCAGCATAATAATAATAAATTACTGTATGAGGATCAGAATATAAGAAATCCAATGGAAACCTGTGAAGCCTTTTAAAAACTAAGCTAACCAAATTATTCCATCCATCACGCAACCACTCATCGAACAGCTGTGTTTACAATACATAATTCAGGGCAAAACTCTAGCATTTCGTGAATACCCATTTTAATTTATTCATTCCGACGAAAACCAAACGTATAGTAGACCTCGTAGCCAAATTCCCTCGATGTTGACATAAATCGTATCCAAAGGCAACAACTAATCTAATTTGAAATAACTAGCCATGTCACCAATCCATGCCGTGCCGATACCCCCATAAATGTGCAAAGCCTACATGTGCATATCCCATAAAACAACTCCATGCCCTACTGACCTGCCAACACAACACTAGACATCCTACGAGATGCTGGAGGGAGTCATAAGATTGCTCGACGTCCTCATCAACCAAATAAATCGTAGCGACAGAACAGTCCTTTAAGCTGCTCAACGCCTTCGCAGGTCCCCACAGATCTACAAGTAAGATTACACATTAAGATTTGTTTTCCAGTCACTTATCCATATATAAAAATAAAATTAATTTCCTAGTGAAGACAACTAACTATGATGAACGTCTTAGAATAGTAACGAAATTACGAAATCCAACACAAAAATCGTTGACAAACATTAAATTTAAATTAATAAGTATATCTAAAAAGCAATCATGGATTTAATTATGATATATTGTATTCATTATACTGTATCTAGTATTATTTTTAATTACAAGCTTTCACATAATTTCACAATAGCATACAGATCTGATTCGTTATCAATTAAATTTTTACTTATAAAGTGATACTAATCCAGATTAACTATAAGTCAGTGACTTCAGGTGGTTTTCAAAGCGTTATATATCAGTCTATAGAGTCAGTTAGCTAAGCCAATTATAGGTTTTATGAGTTCGGTTGATTTATTTTGGTGTTCTATCAATGACTTTACATTAGACTAAACGCATTCAACAGTTAATCGAACAGGAAATATAAAACCAACAAAATATATATATTATAATCAAACAAGAAAACAAAGCAAAATAGAGAGCAACAATAATAATATTATTGAATATTATTGATAGAGGATTACAAAATCTCTAGTAACAAGTTTGATTCATAAGAACTAAATCAACAATAATCCGTACAAAAACTTTGTTAGAATGACACAGTCCAAAACAAAAAAATGTGATCAAGAATCACGAAATAAGTGATATAATTGAATGTATCTATTGCCAAACCGAAACAATATGAATATGTGGATTATTGACATATTATAAGAGAAGAAATTGTAGAGATATACATAAGTGAAGAGTTGAATCCTTTTCAATAATTCAACTACTTCCCGCAAAATGTGTAAGATGTCCCTCTCAGTTCAGTTATATTATTAAGCTACGTGTTATAGGTTCTTTAGTAAAAGTGTATTCACGTATTTTGTCTCATCAAAACCAGTATAAAGCTCCATTTTCAATTATCAAGAGATTTCTGGATCGTAACAACTTACAAGTATATGCATAATGGTATTTAAACATGGGTTCTTACACTGACAAATTAAAAGTCCTAATAACATCATATCACATTCTAACTAAAGCTTTTCCTAATTCTCATAATATATCGAATACTCTGTTTACACTAATGCTTGGTACCAGGCTCTAAATAAATATACTAGATATGCACTATTTGTACAATTATACAGTTCTATGACGTTGCACAAATATCAAGTTCCCTCCTTAACAGAGTGAATCATTTATTTGTTCCACCGATAATTCCAAGAATATTTCTATCATATCCAAACCAAATACAAGCCCAGATGTGTCCATCTTCTTGTCTTGATTGAATTCTTTCGAACAATAACTGCATTGAGTTAACCCACTATGCGCTTAGTATTCTCATACGTGACGATAGGACATCTGATAAAAACCTAATGATTAATCTGATCCTTCTCCACTGAACATCATAGTGCACATCACACTTTCACCCAATTTTAAAACAACGATTCGCCAATTACACGTGAATAGAAGTATAGTGACGCTGTTGTGCTATTAAACGTAAATTACCCAATATTGCTCTTGTGAATAACAAATATAAAATATAATAATAATCAGTATGCTGCTGTGAGATGGAGCATTGATACTTAATTACTTCACTCGTACGGACTATGATCCTAATGGATCTATAGAAATTTAGAGCTAGAAAGTATGTGGAGTTATAAAATACCAATGCTAACATAATCTAAATTTAAAAATGTAATCTATTGACAGATAATAGTCCACATATAAAAGGTCAGATGAAAACAATATCTCGAGTCAAACAACAATTATGTATAGAACCACCTTATCATTTACACGCGAAACCTCAAACCTATTACTTACTAATATCTAGTAAAAATGAACGCCTAACCATGACCACCAACCATCCCTCTTTGACAATCTCTATACACCTCCCTACCCACAAAAATTGTGCTCCTCCCACACTCCCTTGTTAATGATTCAAAATAGAAATAAAATAGGCAAAACCCACTACAATGTACACTTCTCATAAACTAAAAACAACCAACATTAGAATAGAGAGCTGAATAATATTTTAACCGTAATGTGCTACTCTCTCTCCAATTTTACATGAGTACATTGACTAGAGAGTGTCTATCAGTGGCGATCGTGCACACCCTTTTCTGCCCGAGTACCTACTTGTGACTTAAAGTTCACCTTTTTTCAGATGCACCTACCCACTTTTGTAGTCTACATCGAAGTACCTAAGGAATAATTTAAAATTTATTTTGAACAACGTCGCGACGTGATCCACTCCGCTCTTTGAGACCGATCTGCGCGAGGCATAAATGTACCATTGCGTGTGGCGACACTATCATACTCGTCGGATCGTACTGGACTAACAAGTTACACACATTGTATGTGAGCGCGCTGCCCCTCTCACCCCCGTTCGAAGAGATTACAGTCCCAGGCCACCCAAAGTAATGTTGAGTATCGAGTTTCGACTATCTGACCTTAATCTACCCAAAGATAGATTAGTCAGACCATCCGTTTATTCATAGCTTCTCTGATTCTATATGAATAGATGTTGGTTGTTGGAGAGACATTTTCTTTGATCATATTTAACTTTCTAACATTCTATAGATTGTGTTAACGATTCTTTTGCTATAAATATAGATTAACAATCTTTTATCACCTTTTAATATCTAAGAGAACTGTTTCTTTTTTTCTTTATGTATATGCTTCCCTTGATTCACGCTTCAATTGCAAATCAGCTGACTTGCCGAGAACCACAACATGTATATCTATTGATCACCCGTTTAATAACATAATATGATAATGAAAAAATTATAAAAAAACTAACTATAGTGATATTACATTGATATTCTACATTTTTACCTATCTGTTAGTATACGAATCACTGATCTAAATCGAATATCCGATCCCATATTATTGCTATGAGGCGTTTCTTTATTTTTTCATACGCGTAAACACAAACATTTAGCAATATCAGAAATATATAATGTCTAGTTTCGTATATGGACACATGGTCCGTATAATGAGTAGTTGGATAGTACTGACAATATATACATATTTCCTATCTTAATTTGGATTGCTTGTTAACCAAACTTTATTGTTTAACCATCTATTGTAGCGGTTTGCTAAAACCCTATCAAAACATCAACAAAAAAAGCGGGAGAAGTATATAACAAACTAGTGTAGTGCCCCACCTTCAAAATCCAATCAAAGAACTATCTTATGTATCTGATTCTAATAGAAAATTTTGCCCATGGCATTCCTTCACTCACGTTTGCATTCCAATTTTTTTGACACGAACAGAACAAGCGATGATTAAGTTTAATCACGAAAATCGACCCCGGTATAACTTATGCTGAAATAAGCCCCGACACGAAGGGGATGATAACGATTAAGTCCCTTCAGCCATAGCTAACATCCATCCTTACTAAATGCAGATCGCGGCAACTCTCCCTTTGTTCTATAGTAATATACCCACGTCCAGCCCACTACACATCCTTAATATTCTATCACATTATACTCCTAAAATTATGAGTGTGAGCTTTATGTGACAGTTTGAGTATATATATTACATTCATTAAAAGCATTATGTCTACTAGTCTTTTTCTTACATTTGCATCACTGAAATATGTGAACATTAGTAGAAATCAACCCAGTTTCCTCCCAATAACCATTCAACGTTATAACAAGAAGAGTATATATAATTCTCTGTCCCATAAGGAGATAAAAACTCAATTTCTGAAACGACTCCCTAGACACTTTACAATTCAATTGAGGATTCAACTATATAATTTTCATCTTGTACTTTAATTGTGGTCTGATGCTTAGTATCATCAAAAAAATTAAAATACAACATTTGCTCATTATCATAGTAGAAATACACTTCATTTACCATACAACACACATCTCTTTATAACAAAATAATCTAACTGTATGCTATTCTCATGTTACTGTTATTCACGTATTTCTATATAGTTTGCTAATTAATATACATTCCCATATTGACATTGCTAACATGATCCTCGCTGTTGCTATTGATTTTGTACCCTGAAGAATCACATACACTATTAATCATCCAATCTGAAGTAGGAACAAAGCTTCAATCTTCATATGGTCATATGTTATATTCACATTCTATCGGTGAGATGCTTCACACCAGTTTACCACGGCGATGCATTCCAACGATAATAATAGATAACAGACCTG
>SNQN01002291.1:45040-55452 GCA_008642245.1 Bassia scoparia | reverse complement strand
CTACACATTCTCCTAAGTGGAAACCTTTCAATGAAATCATCATACAATTGTTCTAATGACCTCTGTCCAATCAGACTCTTAGTTGGCCCACACAGAAAGCCACCCATGGCTCTTAGAACGATTGTTTCTCATTCGTCATGCTTTGCCATCCGTCCCTTGGGACAGTTTTTGAGAGATGTCACACTCTCCACAGCTTAGAAACACCTACATTAAGTAATGAAGTATCTTACTGGAATCTTACGCCTATCTATTGGAATTTTCGTGGCCGATGCTTCTCGAACGTTGCCATCTGGGCAATATCATCTTCCTTCATCTTCATCAATTGTTCCCTTCAACAATGCCCTAACTGGTTCTCCGTCTGTTTTGGCATAACCAACATCCTCATGTGTCATGGGAAATTTACATCGCATCAACTTCTAGTGTCGAGAACAGGTTCAATCTTTGCCTCCACACTGCATCACCTTCTTTCCAAGCATCTTGTAAGGCTTCTAAGCATCTCCTTACCAGGTCTCCAGTCAGAAGTTCTTACTAAGGTGATTTTAAATGATTACTATAGTCATAACGTCCAACAATCATTATTATTTCTCGTTTTTTCATCATTAAAAGCTTCAATATTGGATAAGTAACAATCTTAACGTTTTACCTCGCTGTACCCCCGACTCCTTGGGCTGACGACATGCTGAGATCCTGTTGGTCTCATCTCTCAATGCTTGCTGTAGATGACATGGCTTTAGGCATTCTTCTTCAGTGTCTTGTGTTAGCTTATGTAATTTACTTTTTTCTTCCATGACCAACCCTATGAATCAATCTCTTAGACCACAGCTGACCATTCTTCACAATCACCAGCATCATAGTCAATGCCATGATGATGTTCTGCAGTCTGTTTCTTACCACCAGGCAAGTTCTTTCCATAACTTGGAGTTTTGCTGTCATATCCAATGCTGTACATCCTGGTATCATGATCAACTTCCTCTATGTGTTAACCGTCACAGAGAAGCTTAGGCTCTGATACCAAATGGAGGTTTCCCGAAGGTACTCAAGAAGGGTGAATTGAGTGCCTATTGAAAATATATTACGTACTTTTTAATAGGTAGAAGACCAGTTTAGTAGATGGGTATCGCAGCGGAATAAATGTTAACAATACTTAACAATATCGAGCAATAATAATAAAGACACACAAATTTAACGAGTGTTCACCCAACTCTGGCTCTCCTCCTATCCCTATACTTTTATTAAATCTCGAACTTACGCAAATAAATAAAGCAACTCTCACTCACAATGTACGTGGAACTCCACATTACAATTGTCACCCCACAACTCAACCCCAAAGGTTGGCTAATTGGCACTTAACTCACACACTCGCTGATGAACCTATCAACGATGGCTACCCAATCACCAACCCGCTTCTTGGTAATTCAACACAACTACATTTCCCAATGACTACTTATTTACAAGAGTATTTTGATCGCTCATATTGTGCCGGTCTGTGTGTGGAACATGCTTTGCATTGATCTAGGCTTTGGACCTTTTCTCTTTCTTCTTTCTCTCAAAAATAACCGGCAAGAACAGGAGAGAAGTCTTATTCGTAGCTATAGTGATGATATTTATACAAAGGCCTAGTGCAATTACTAGTGATGCAAACCAGAATGTAGAAGATAATATAAGATATATCTACATACCCTAATTTTAGAAAGTCCATAAATATTATTCCATACTAGATGATATAATATCTTATGTTAATTTAAATACATCTCAATAATTACCATATATCCAAACATATATCCCACCAGATCATCTTTGAATTTCCATAAAACCGTTTTAAAGAAAAACTTTCCAAAAAATATTTTTAAGAAAAACTTTCCAAAATCTTTTCTTGCGTCGACAAGATGATCCGCTTGTGAGAACAGTACAACTGTCTCCAACTGGTAGGACAAAAGTCAACCAACCAATTGGTTAGTTGCCTTTCAACTCTAAGAGAGAAAGTACAAAACCAAGCCATCAACCAATAATACAAGCACGCAACAAACACATCATGCGACTTAATACATAAACAAGACTTAATTCTAATGCTAGAACTAACTTCAATCTTCCTCTTCAAGCTTCTTAAACTCTATCTTCATATAAACTTGATCTCACGAGTCTCCTCGAAGACTTTCTGCTTCAATAGTTGGAATTCCTGTATGCCAAACACATATAGCAATTTGCACAATATGACTTGTTAGCATACATGTCACTTTCTTTCAAGTGACCAAGAACAGTATCTCTGCTGTTCAGACCAGCTGTATTCATCAAACCAATGTACCTGTTCTTGCAACTGTTTGTCATCACTCAAAACACTAGGGAACTCAACAAAAATGTCTCCCCAAATTTTATAGTCGATGATGAAAAATACGACATCTCGAAATAGATATGATTCCGGAAGTTGTGACAAAATCCATAAACCACATCCATTAAACCACATAAATTTGCACAAGTCGAATTAAAGTTGAATTTGAAATCATATGCCGAGAGAACTTTAATAGGCGTAATGTGTTTATTTTTATTTATTTTAATTATTTTCCAWTTTTAGCTTTTTTCTTTATTTTTAGGATTTTATTAGAATATTTTCGGTAGGTTATTTTTCTCTTCTCATTTTTCTAAATTCGCCAATATTTTTAAATTATTTTTCTTTGATTTTCTATGATTTTTACAAGTTTTTTAAAATGATTTTCGAAATTAAATATATTAAAAAATTCTTACATAAATCTAGTTAATTCGGGAATGGTCTGGAATATTCTAGAAGTTTAATCTTGTTCACCAAGTTTTATCCAAAAGTGAATAAAGGATGATTCTCGAATAACAGATTAGATCCAAAAGATATAGATGTAAAAATTCCCAAAGATATCAGAAAAAGATACATAGATTTAGTCTTTGCGTTATCCTTCCTCAAAATGCCTATAAATACTTGCTCTCGGTGTTTATTCGAATATCAACAAAAAATCAACAATCAATCAACAAAAAAACAACTTCAATCAACGAAGATCATAATACGAATTACATTCCAAAGCTCTCATAAGTCTCTCTCTCATCCAAATTCAATCCACAAACACAAATCACTTTCAAAATCAAAAGTTCCTCGATTTCATCGCAGCTTTCGGAGTCATATCTTTGCAGATTTAGGTATAAATTCTGAGGCTATTCAATCAAACTTTCTCTCTTTTTTTGTTATTAATCTTGATTAATATAATTCATTGAATTTTGTTTTRATTTTGGTTTTTACTCATGTAAATTCATTCGTTTTCAATCGCTTTCGGCGTATCGCAATTGGTTTGATTATAATTGTCAATGCTAACGATTTTCTTTGTTGTGATAAGCAATTCAATTTGAAGCAAAGCTTTTTGACTCTCTAATCTTGCTTTGTTTTCTTTTGTGTTGATAGCGATGCAAGGTAAGTTGATTTTTATATATTTGAGTTTTGATTTCTATATATATTATTCTTGATCTTTGCGCATATGATTCTTTCGATTGCGATTAATTATGGACGAACGAATTTTAGGCACCATAGTAATTTGATTAATTCGAAGTGGTCACAATCGTTAGGATAGGTAGTAATGCTTGCTTAATAGAAATCGACTCTTATTTTGTTTTTAGTGCTCTTTTTAAGATCAAATCGATAGATTCTTTGAATTCAATGATTATGATTAATGGAACTACAATGAGACCGAGTAGAGGCCGCTACATGCGGGYGAATTGGGTCAAAGATCTATTCAGTACCATGTCCCCGAACCCACACTTTGGTTACCAAACCAAACGGTGGGGCCATTAGTTTGGCACCAATATTTTGGGCATCCGTGATTAACTTGTATAGGCACGGTGGCAATCTCCTCTATCGACAATACACCCCAACGCACTCACGTGCGGGATTGATTCAAAACCGACGTAGGAGATAGGCCCTAATGAGGGCACACGCTTACAGTGATAATGCAAGGCGAATGACTTCATAGTCTAGACGTGCACCAATGGTCATGGATTCGGGGATAAGGGTAAGGGGAAAATAGTGCACAATGTCCCCTCGCATCCAGCGGTCTSTACTCGATCAATCGCTAGTTCATTGTCAAATAGACAACAACAAACATATTTTCTGTTTTATTACCCTAATCATGCAAGATATATGTGCTTGTATTAACAGAAATAGATGCATACGATACTAGATTGTTTGGTGATGATCACTTTGCTTAAAGTTATATTCAGGTTTCCTAAATTCCAATTTGTCCAAGAATTAGTCTTATTAGGCGTGAGATCATGTAATTTGTCGGTATTTGATTAAGACATAATTATTGTGTTATACAAGCATTCGTATAGTACGAAATTGAAACTCGTTCCTATATTTATTTTAGATCAAGCCAAATAATCATTAATCAATAATTTTTTCTTAATTAGACATGTCAAATATCTAAATCAAGCATGAAAAAGGTTGTTAGTAATTGAGACATTGGCCTCAAACCTACCTTACAACACACCACTTTCGATTGAGGACGTTGGTCTAGATCCTTTAGAACCTTTAAGAACTCTTTGAAAACCCTTTAGAACGTAACCTTTGAAAATCCTTAACGAACCTTAATCAAACTAAGAACTTTGATTATGTTTGATGTGTTTGTATGTGTGTTTGAATGTTTTTTAGAGTGTTTAATTAAGAGAGTGCTTGAGGGAGAAGAAAATTAGAACTTCTTTTAAGGGTCTCCAACATGAAAAATGAAAGGTCGGAGGCTTATTTAAATCCCATGTTCATGAAACGTTACTACCCATGAAGGTTCCTACTGCATCATGCTCCTAAGCAAGAGCCTTAAACTGCAAAATCGAAAAAAAAAACCCAAAATTTTATTTCCCCCTTTCCATCGAAACTACGTTGGCTTGATCTCATAAGGTGACTCCTTTTTATCTTATGGGTACGTAGGCAAAATAAGTAAACTCTTTATTCAAGTCCAGCCATGCCTCCACATAAACAAAACCAAACCCACCATCTGAATTACGTTGGCTTGATCTTGTAAGGTAACCTCTCATTGTCTTATAATAAGTATGTAGGCAACTTGAGTAATCTCTTTATTCAAGTCCAACCACACCCAACAAAAAAAACTAAAAAAAAGTCTTTTGCTTCAGGCCCGCAAGAGTTGAAACTGTGAACGGAAAAAAATATAACAATTGTCAAAAATCATTTGCGGGTATTTTATTGATCGAGTTACATGTCTTGTGAGACTGAAAACAAAAGATGTAGTCTCATAAAAATGGACAACTTTTCATTCTTTCTTTGAATGAAAGATGACAAGAATGGTCTAAAAAAACATAAAAAAAGAAATGTACTATGGTTCCTAATCCAACGACTTTAGTGCTTTTGAACGTCTGCAACCCTTTCCTCTCCTCAGCAATTGTTCTTCAAGTTTATAGTGCTAGCAATATCCTTTCAAGAAGAATAGTTGATTCCTTCAATTCTGTCATTTCCTTTGCTTGTTCCCTCGATTATCCTCAGAGCTTGAATGAGCTCAGAAGCTCAAACTCCCTTTTATTCAATGGTCTATTTTTGCTAAGATCTGCCTCACTTCAGCTTGAAATGATTGAACACGTTCATACTTCTTTCTGGAAAGCTGATGTTACTGATACGCGACCCACATCTGAGATTGATTCTTCAAAACATCAGAAGAGGATGCCCCATTACCTGATGCCCAAGGTATGAATTTTTGAAGCACAGCACTATATATATAGCTCCTCACGTATTCTTGCAAGTTTGAGATTCAACGTTCTTCGATCTAATGTACTCGAAAGTTCCTTAAATTCATCATCTAGTCCATGGATATCTTCATAGGCGTTTTAGTACTTATTCTTTAATTATAACTTCATTGAGACTGCAGCCTGACGTTCAATATTCGAAATCAACATCACGTGCACAGACAAAAAGGGGCTCTCATGAGATGGGGATAGCTTCGGCATGTATCTTCTCTTGTAGCAATAAGGGTGCAGTTGCCTATAGTACATAGGGATCTTCGCAGCATAATAACCTCCTGTCAAGTCGTCCAAAATCATTATCGCACGCATGGAATCTGCACCAATATCCATGTCATTCGGGAAAGCGAACTCGTCTCTCGTTGACCCTGTTAAATCAAAATGGATAAGGTGAAGAAATCCTAGCAGCAGAATTAAAAAAAAAAAACGTGAGAAAGATACCTTTGATTCATCCTCGATGTTTCATCAAGCGACTCGTCTGCCCATATGTTCTTCGAAAATGTTCTCTCCATAGGGACTCTTCATTATTAGATGCTAGAGTTGAAGCCTTTTGAAGTAGCTTTCGTCTTTGTGGAAAGTTTCTTTAGAGGCATTGCCACAGAACTCTGAAAAACTAATTTTTACTTTGCCTGTTCGAGCGATCAGGAGAAGATATTGTATCTTTTCCATGTGGGAATGTCAGCTCCGTCAAATTTCTCTTTTCATATCTGTTTCCTGGCTTTCGGAAATCTTATTGGGGTCAATAGTTAAAAAAATAAATTGACCTCCCCATGATCATAACAGGTGTGACCGGCAATTACAAATTTTACTCCGCGAGCAGGAATCACAAAGGAAGACTTTGTCCTTATCGAATGCTACTATGAAATAGAGAGTGCAAGGTACTTACGAGTATTTCTTGGGGTTAGCCTCTAGCTCCCCGAATGCCCTGCCAAAATCCAAATTGACGACTAAATCTATAAGGACTATATGATTCGCTACAAATGTTTTGTCGTACCTCAAAAGTCAGGAGCATGACCTCACAGAAATGAAAAAAATCGATGTGTTGTTGTGTTCGCGTGATCGTCATCGATAAAATTCGCCCATTAGTATGTGTATGGCAGTTCGCAACCCATAATATCTCTAGCTTACGTAAAAATTTTGGCTCCTCTATTAATGAATGTCTGACAGTATCAGAGGCCCACTAAAATGCAATCATCAGGCGGCCGATGAGTCGTGAGGACCGGTATGGGACTAACGATTTCGTGTCCAAGCTAGAATAATCACTGGGAATACTTGCGTTGTTCCCCGAAGTTAAGAATCTTGAAGCTCTCAAGCCTTTATAGATCTTGCTATATCCGTATAGCAAGAGAGTCCTTATGACCTTGGAAGCAAATCATGCGGGTTGAAAACACTGACATCGCATGCACCGCAGATTTCTCAAAGGAAGGCGAAGAAAAATCCAGCAAGTACGGAAGGCAGTAAAGTATGTTGTCAGCTGCTCTATTAGGAACACTAAGATGTGATGAACCTTGTGAAGTCATACATTCCACGAAACCGGGGCTACCAAAGAAGAAAGCTTTCCGGAACAGGAAGATTAGTGTTGAATAAACACTAGAACTCGAACCAAAAAACGAAACCCACCCTAGAAAGTGACGTGTGAACTCTTTGATTTGTCTATATATCAAGAGCTACCAAACATATACTGACAATACTGGAGGATGATAGTTTTGCCTTCTGTGAAACCATTCTAATCACACACAGGTACAATCTTCGTCGAAGCATTCGCGGCTACATGGGCGAGCACCAAGAATAGAATATCAACAGCTGATGAAGCTTCTCCACCATGGTGATAAGTTGTCTTAGGCCCAAAACTCGCAAGTTGTTACACATCAATGAGAGCAACATGACAGAAACATGGATGCATGAACGTAATTAAAGAGTTGGAAAGAGATTCCTGAATGCAGCAATGATTCCTTTGTCCCTCCCAATCAACAAGGAATATAGGAACTCAACTCCGATATGAAGGCTCGATGCTCCAGCTTGCTCTTTGCGAAATATATTCGATCGGAAAGAGAGGACACGTTGTACTCGTCACGAATCGCATGAGAGAAGCACAGTAGCATTGCTTTTGAAGATTTTTACTAACGTCCAACCTCCAAATTGGGGATAGTATTGATTGTTGTGCTGACAAGAGCCCCGACCATGGAAGGAAGTATGGAGATGCCATCTTATCCACCCCTTCAGTGCGCTTTCACACCGAATAAGTTATCACCGGTGGCGATTTTCGTGACGTAAACTTATTCAAATGCTTGGCTTCCTGTTCGTGTAAAAAATTGGAAGACAAAACGTGAGTGGAAGGAATGCCATGGCAAAATCTCCTATTAAGAAGTCACAGATACAAAATCATGCTGATTGGATTTGAGGGGCATCACTGCTTGGTTCCCGTTTTGTTGATGTTAAACAAACGCATAACAAAATAAAGATGCGTTGAAACTAAATAACAGTTGTTAACAAAGCAATAGACAAGAAAAGTATATATAGATATCCACTCGATTGGAGACTTTCCTTCAAAGGATAATATTCATATGCTATTAACAAAAACCCTAGCAACACGCGTTAAATGGAAATATATTCTATATAAAGAAAGAAAAGAAAAGCAAAATCAATGTAACGATGAATCCATGAGATCATCACATGCAAAGCGTGTCACGTAAAAATTAAAAAAAGAAAAAAATGACAATTTAATATTCAAGGAACAGAATCATCAGAAAGAAAGCAGGTATCACTTTGGTAAAACTCAAAAGCAACAAACAAAACAATGCATCCCATTAAAACAGGCAAGCACAAAGAAACGAAATAGAGCAACTACCATCTGTGTGAAAAGGTCCCACTCGTTCTGATTCAAACATCACTTTGGGTTGCCGACTTCACTCGAACAGGGAGGGCACGCCAACGGTGTCTTTAGCTCCAGTCACGACTCGAATCGTAGGGCACGCCAATGGTACATTTAGCTCCGATCGTCTCAAGTGCGGAGGATACGCCGACGGTACCTTTAGTTCCAATCGTGGCTCAAACGGGGAGGGCACGCCAACGGTGACTTTAGCTCCAATTAGCACGGCKCGAACGGGAGGGCACTCCAACGATGCCTTTAGCTCCAATCGTCTCAAGTAAGGAGGGTACGCCAACGGTAACTTTAGCTCCCTTAGTGGTTGTTGTTAGGAGAAGTGCAAAGTGGCGTTGCTCCAATTTGTTTAAGGTGTTATGGTTCATCAAGATGGCAGGTTTCGTAGCTATTTATAGGTTGAGGTTCCGGTAATTCTATACTTTGATGGAAATGAATCTACTACCTTGGATATATTATTCATTAAATCTAGTTTGTTAGCAAGGATTTAACACATTTTATCCTAAATATCTCAAGACATCAGTCGTATCGAGTGCAAATCTCAACCAATTAAAGGATATAATTAATTTTATTTTATTTTTTAAATGCATGGAATATGAGATGCAACACGCATCTATCCGGGCATGTGTTATGGGTGAAGTGGAGTCAACATGACGTGGAAGGTCGTCATGTGTTTATCATGTCTTCGTCAAGTCTTAATATCYGAGTGGATAAATCAAATGCAAGTAATATTCGAAATTCAATCACGAATAAACACTTAAAATTCATGTACGTGACCAATCCCGAAGGGGGCAATTTGTAGGCACGTAAATTTTCATAGTGCCATATATTATTATTTGCTCCAGATATGAACGCCAAATATTGACAGTAAATTAATTAGATGATATGAGTTGGGCTTATTTATTGAATATAGACCTGTTTAGTCATATCATTTAATTTAGGTCCGAATTCCTTCTAATATGAAATGAGCTTTTAAAGGGGTTTGATGGTCATGAGGCCTAAAACCTCGAGTGTCTCTTTTAAACCTAAGAAAGCTCTATAAATAGAGGTCATCTCCCCATTTTGACGGGGACAGAAAATAGAAGATCAAAAGCTCACAAATAATCTCTACAAATCTCTCTCTACAAATAGTCAAGAAACATCATCAAATTGTGTCGGCTGGCCAAAGATACATTCAAACACATTCGAGACTGACACTTTGACGTGTCATTCTACAACAGTGGAACGGAATTAATGGATTTAGTTTACTTTATGATAAACTTGTACTAGAGATTGTAATCCATTCAAATATCAATAAAATTATCATTTGTTACGCTCATTTTGGGCCTTGTTTCTGTTGACTTAAAAATTTGTGTTTACACCTGTTCRATTGTGCTTTATCATGAATTGTTGATACCCAATTATTGCTGATTTGCTGTTATAGTGAACCATAGYCCTAGACTTTAGTTAATTGGTAGTTTATTATAATTAATTCGTTGCTTTCATTAGTAGTATTTAATATAATCAATAAAAGACTCATTTATTAATCTAGATGCTTTTATTTAATTAATAATTAATTGTTGCTTTTTTGTGGATTCGACCTTGTTACCACTAGATACATTAGTTAGTCTTAATAGGTTATTTTTATAGGTACGCAACAAGCTTGTTACTTACTGTAGACTGTGGGCCCCCGCGAGGCTTGGGCCTACATCGATGTGTAGTTGTGTTGTGGGCTTGAGCCACAGATCCCGCACGTGAGTGCGTTGGGGGAGTGTTGTCGAGTAAGGGGATCGCCACC
>SNQN01002291.1:23828-43366 GCA_008642245.1 Bassia scoparia | reverse complement strand
GACTTTGTCCTTACTCGAATGCTACTATGAAATAGAGAGTGCAAGTACTTACGAGTAATTTCTTGGGGTTAGCCTCTAGCTCCCCCGAATTGCCCTGCCAAAATCCAAATTGACGACTAAATCTATAAGGACTATATGATTCCGCTACATAATTGTTGTCGTACCTCAAAGTCAGGGAGCATGACCTCACAGAAATGAAAAAATCGATGGTTTGTTGTGTTCGCTGATCGTCATCGATAAAATTTTCGCCATTAGTAGTGTTGATGGCAGTCGCAACCCAGTTAATATCCTTAGCTTACGTAATTGATAACTTTGCTYCTCTATTAGTGAGAGTCTTGACAGTATCAGGCCCACTAAATGCAATCATCAGGGCGCCGATGAAGTCGTGATTGACCGTATGGTGACTACGAAGATATTTCGTTGTCCAAGCATAGACATAATGCATAGGGAAGTACTTGCGTTGTTTCCCGAGAGTTGAAGAATTTGAAAGCTCTTCAAGCCTTTATAGATGCTTGCTAATACTGGTATAGCAAGAGATGTCCTTTGACCGTTTGTGAGCAATGATGCGGGTTTGAAAACACTACATCGTATGCACCCTAGATTTCTCAAAGGAAGGGCGAAAGAAAAAATCCAGCAAGTACGGAAGGCAGTAAAGTATGTTTGTTCAGCATGCTCTTTAGGAACACCTAAGATGGTGAGAGCCTTGTGAATGTCATCATTCCACGAACCGGGGCTACCAGAARAAGGAAAGTCTTTCCCAGGAACAGGAAGATTAGTTGTTGAATAAACACTAGAACCTCGAAACCAAAAACGAACCCACTCCTGAAAGGTGACGTGTGAACTCTTTGATTTTGTTCTKATTTATCGAAGAGCTACAAACATATACTGACAACTTGGAGGATGATGAGTTTTGCCTTCTGTGAAACCTTCTAATTCAGCAGCACAGGGTACAACTTCGTCGTAAAGCATGCCGGTAATGGGGAGCCCACCAAGAATGTGAATATCACAAGCTGATTGAAGCTTCTCCACCAGTGGTGATTAAAGTGTTGGTCTTAGGGCTCCAAAACTCGCAAAGTTGTTACATCAATGGAGTATTGCAACTATACAGAAACATGGATGCATGAACAGTATGTAAAAGGTGTATGTTGGAAAGAGGATTTCTGAAATGAGCAATGATATCCTTTGTCCACTCCCAATAACAAGGAATATAGTTGAACTCAACTCCGAATTGAAGGCTCGAGCTCCAGCTTGCCTCTTTGCGAAATATGCGATCGTGAAGAGAGGACAAYGGGTTGATCTCGTCACAATCGCGATGATGAGAAGCAAGTAGCATTGCTTTTGAAGATTTTACTAACGTCCAACGCTCCAAATTTGGGGGATAGTATGTGATCGACTGTTTTTCTACAAGAGCCCCGACCATGGATGGGAAAGTAGGGAATGCCATCTTATCACTCCCTTCAGTGTCGCTTATCACCAATAAGTTATCACCGGTGGTCKATTTTCGTGACTTAAACTTAATCATGCTTGCTTCCTGTTCGTGTCAAAAAAATTGGAATGACAAAACGTGAGTGAAGGAAATGCCATGGCAAAATTTCTATTAAGAATCACAGATACAAAATAGTCTTTGATTGGATTTGAAGGGGGCATCACTGTTGGTTCCCGGCTTTTTGTTGATGTTGATTAACAAAGCATACAAAATAAAGATGGTTAAACAAAATAAAGTTGGTTAACAAAGCATATAAAAGAAAGTATATATAGTATATCCACACTCATTAGGACTTTCCTTCAAATGGATAATATATTTCATATTGYTATAAAAAAAACCCTAGCAACACGTAATGGATAATATATTTCATATTATAAAAAAAAGGAAAAAGAAAAGAAAATCAATGTATACGATGAATCCATGATGATCATCACAATGCAAAGYGTGATCACGTAAAAAATAAAAAAAGAAAAAAAGACAATTTTTAATATTCAAGTGAACAGAKGCATCAAGAAAGCAAAGCATGTTACTCTACTTTGAGTAAAACTTCAAGAAAGCAACAAACAAAACAATCATCCTCATTAAAACAGAGCAAGCACAAAGAAACGAAATAGAGAACTACCATCTTGGTTGAAAGGTCCGACTCGTCTGATTCAAACATCACTTTGGGTTGCCGACTTCACTCGAACAGGGAGGGCACGCCAACGGTGTCTTTAGCTCCAGTCACGACTCGAATCGTAGGGCACGCCAATGGTACATTTAGCTCCGATCGTCTCAAGTGCGGAGGATACGCCGACGGTACCTTTAGTTCCAATCGTGGCTCAAACGGGGAGGGCACGCCAACGGTGACTTTAGCTCCAATTAGCACGGCKCGAACGGGAGGGCACTCCAACGATGCCTTTAGCTCCAATCGTCTCAAGTAAGGAGGGTACGCCAACGGTAACTTTAGCTCCCTTAGTGGTTGTTGTTAGGAGAAGTGCAAAGTGGCGTTGCTCCAATTTGTTTAAGGTGTTATGGTTCATCAAGATGGCAGGTTTCGTAGCTATTTATAGGTTGAGGTTCCGGTAATTCTATACTTTGATGGAAATGAATCTACTACCTTGGATATATTATTCATTAAATCTAGTTTGTTAGCAAGGATTTAACACATTTTATCCTAAATATCTCAAGACATCAGTCGTATCGAGTGCAAATCTCAACCAATTAAAGGATATAATTAATTTTATTTTATTTTTTAAATGCATGGAATATGAGATGCAACACGCATCTATCCGGGCATGTGTTATGGGTGAAGTGGAGTCAACATGACGTGGAAGGTCGTCATGTGTTTATCATGTCTTCGTCAAGTCTTAATATCYGAGTGGATAAATCAAATGCAAGTAATATTCGAAATTCAATCACGAATAAACACTTAAAATTCATGTACGTGACCAATCCCGAAGGGGGCAATTTGTAGGCACGTAAATTTTCATAGTGCCATATATTATTATTTGCTCCAGATATGAACGCCAAATATTGACAGTAAATTAATTAGATGATATGAGTTGGGCTTATTTATTATTAAACTAACCTGTTTAGTCATATCATATTATTAAGCATACTCCTCTCAAATCAAATGAGCTTCTCTTAAAGGTTTGATGGTCATAGCCTAAAACCTCGAGTGTCTCTTGTTTAAACCTAAGAAAGCTCTATAAATAGAGTCATCCCCCATTTGTACGGGGACAGAAATAGAAATCAAAAGCTCACAAATAATCTCTACAAATCTCTCTCTACAAATAGTCAAGAAACACCAAATTGTGTCGGCTGGCCAAAGATACATATCAAACACATACAGACACACTTTGTGTCATTCTACAACAGTGGAACGGAATTAATATTTAGTTTACTTTAAGAATAAACTTGTACTAGAGATTGTAATCCATTCAATATCAATAAAATTATCATTTTACGCTCATTTGGCCTTGTTTCTGTTGACTTAAAAATTTGTGTTTACACCTGTTCGATTGTGCTTATCATGAACTTGTTGATACCCAATTATTGCTGATTTGCTGTATATAACCCATAGTCCTAGACTTTTAGTAATTTGTAGTTTCTATAATTAATTCGTTGCTTGTTCATTAGTATATTAATATAATCAATAAAGACTCATTTATTAATATCTAATATGACTTTAATTAATAATAGTTAATTGTTGCTTTTTGATCACTCTTGTTACCACTAGAACATTAGTTAGTCTATATAGGTTATTTATATACTGCAACAAGCTTGTTACTTACTGTAGATAGTGAGCCCCGCAGGCTTGGCCATCGATGTGGTTAGTTGGTTGTTGTGCTTGAGCCACAGATCCCGCACGAGAGTGCGTTGGGGAGTGTTCGAGTAAGGGATCCACCTTCCTAAAAGGTTAATCACGGACGCCCGACTTTAACACATTTGAAGAATGCCCCACGCCCCCGTCTAACCAACTCGTGGTCGACACTATATATTGAATCTTTGACCCAACCGCCCGCATAGCGCCTCTACTCGGTCTATTGATTCCATTCATCATGATATATGGATACACATATCTTAGCCAATTCAAGCCTTTATAGCGCACAATCCTAAAGGTTACTAGGAGGTTATTTTGTGGAGCTAAGAAAGAAGCCTCTCTTGCAATGTCCATTTAAGTGTGAGTCAGTAATTAATTGATTCATTAAAATTAGAAAGCACAAATTATATGAGCTAGAGAGATAATGAAAAATTAAATTATAATTTACCAAAGAATTTATTAACATAGAGGCTAATGCAGAATATATCCTAAACCTAATGACATAGACCCGAAATGAGAAAAATAAATATACACAGTTTGGAAAGGATCTCCAACTCGGCCAAAGCTAAGACCCTAATGACTCATGCAAATCGAAGAAGATCATCCTCTATGTTCACTCCAATGTCGGAGACCTTTGCGAATGTCGTAAGCCTCGATACCCTGAGATTATCCTTGTATTTGGCTCGAGGCCAGAAATGAAGTCTTGACATCTCTTTCTTTTCAATAGCGACCATCTACTCTTAATAGAACGAGACTAGGGTTGCAGGCAGTACATTTTCTCTCCCATCTAGTCAGAAGGTAGTGAAACCCCCGTTTTCTCCCTAGCTTAAGATTTCAAGCTCTTAGCAGGCAACACATATTGTTATGGCGTCCGAAAATACGCTTACCTCTCCTGGTACTCTTTCACTATGAATTGCTCGTCATGATCTCTGCCACCATAGGTAGCATATATCATTTCTCATTACAAGGTGAAAAAACCACCTTGAGCATATTGTCCAAGAATGCAAAGGTGGAACACAAGCACCATTAAGCAAAGACGCCGACAACCTCAATCTCCTCTAGCACTATATGTGCGGCTAAATCCCTTGCAATAATGTCAAATCGCGATCGTCTATCAGACTTGGCTGAACAATTCGGTATGTCATTCGCTTAGATAATCTACATTTGGCAGTTTGGTAAACAGTTGGGCTCACGCAGGAGAGTTGGTCTAGTAAAAGGTTCTACTGGTTCGAGCGCTCTGACATCTTGGATCGCCTTTGTTACAACCAGCCTTGTCAAAGGAAGATGCTCGCAGGCTCAATACACAACCCACTCATCCTAGCTTCCAAGGTCTCTTTTCGAAACCTTGCTCGGTGTGCGAGCAAGCTTCTTGGAATGATTCTATCCTCTCGGTGCACGCCATTTTGTGGTTTAAGCTTAATGTTAGTAGAAAGGTTGGAGGAAGGTTTAAAGCAGTGTGTAAACATTCTGCTTACTGCTCAAAACTCTATGTCTGGTGTCAGAGACAAGGTCTATGTAGCACGGGCTGTCACCTGCTTTACAAATAAGATACATTATAAACCTCTTACGTAAACTCCTCCTTGGTCTAATTTCAGATTGAGCAAGACAATCGGTACCACGTGCACAAAACCTCGCACGCCCTCAAATATCCTATGTCATCGAGAACTATTCCCTAGAGCATACATGCTTAGTAAATTGAACAGTCGCCCCGTTATACCGTAGATATTTTTGAAATTTTTGACGTCCTTTTCTTTTTTTTTTTTGCGAAAGGCACCAATTGAACATGAGGAAGCCATGATATTGCATGTGTCCTAAAGAGTGATTAAGTTTCGCACTATTCTCCTAAGGTTGCGATCCATTGTGGCCGAGGAAGGTCAATCCTAAAGTTTTGCAGTCTATACTAGGCTGGCGTCTAGGTCCAACCATCGCTATCCCATCTCAAAGTACTATCGACCGCTGTACCCTAAGTCAGGTCACAGGTCAAACTTACGGCACAGAAGTTGGCTATGTGGACTAAGTCTGGTGCGCAAGAATGTTTAAAGGACTAAAGTTCTTAATATGACAACCCTCAAGGATACTATAAGTATTAAGATGCCAATGCGCTCATTTGCCGATCATAGTAATCTTAAAAAGACCATGGCACTCATATAATACATCGATATTTTCAAGATACACTGTGTTAGTACTATCTACATGTAAACTATACAATGCCTATGGTCCAAATACAAGTACACATCGACACACTACAGTTCCTCATATAACACACACATGATGACAAGTCAACAGGTCGGCGTCGGTTCAAAAGAGACAATCACGTTACTTCTACGATCTGAATGCAGTATAGCTTTGTGAAGTCTGCAGATTCACCACTTTACGGCTCAACTAGACCTATGCCGACCGCTTCACCCCACTTCATTGTGCAATTTCTAAATTCCCGTTAACCTCCGTCTTCAACCAACACTTTCGACAAATGGAGTGTAGGAGTAGTTGACTTGCCTTCTAGCACATCGTCCCTTCAACCTACCACTGCAACCAAGTAGAGATGTACCCCACGCGTACACAAAGTTTTTGGTCTCAGCATTTGCTGACATGCCCATATTTGAAGCCAAGGAGCCTTTCGTGACCCACTACCGTAGATGCGGTCACATAGCCCCTACATCGTCAAAACCCAATTAAGATCTCAGATGATCGAATTACGAGATACATGTGGTCTACAGTACTGTTCCAATCTTCACACCCCTAACTACTGATTGACCCTCAGTGCTACAGTCGCCCAAACCTAGAGAGCAATGGCCCCCGCTGGGCCTATGGCTTCCTCATTATCATCTCTCATCATGTACGTTGATCGTATCTGGGCTTGACCACTATGATCCCGCACGAGTTGCGGTTGGCAGGGTTAGTCTGAGGGGTTTACAATGGCTACCGCCAACACTTTTGTTCACTCTATCCAGGTGATTAATGCCATCGGACTTTCAGCCCACTCGGCAAAACGATTTCCTAATGTGCCTACAATCGACCATGGCCCCACATTGGCGTCTGCACCCGATTCCACGTTGTATACCAGCGCCTTCGTGGAGCCTTTCCATGGAGACCTTCGTACGCAATCTTGAACACTGACGCGCGACGAGCGCTCTCCTCACCCCGTGCGGTGCTCCATCACTGTCAGCTTATACGCCAGGTTCATCCTTGAAATCATTACTCGTGACCTTACTTCTCATTTATCATTCTCATCAGTTTGGTCGGAATCAAGAGTTCCAATGTTGATTGTATTTTTGGTTATTCAATAATACAACCCCATTTAAGTATTTTTGGTTTCATTTTTGAGCCAAGTTTCAGTAGCGGACAGTGATTACCCAAGCTACAATCCTATTAAGTTACTAGGTGTGTGTTGAACCCAGTAAATTATACAATATACCAGGGATTTGCATGATCTTTCTGGAACAATGTAGTGATAGTCGAGTTACATTATTCTTATGTTCTTGATTAGATCTCCAAAAATTACCCTGATTCTGCAAAGCGGAAGGAGCCTAGTAAGAATACCAGGTGGGTCATCTTATAATTATTCTGGAGTTTGGTGTTTATGAATATTGAGTGCTAGCAATATGGTTGGCCAAAACTTCTTAGCTCAGAAATCAAAAATGAGGTTTCAATGTGTCCAGTCGGGTCTATTAATATTAAAACCTAGTATTCAAGATATACTATAAGCCGTAGACTCATCTTCATAGTACAGAGAGTCTAATTTCCACTATATGAAATAATATTAGTGATAATATATATAGATATGGTTAGATTATATTTAGTATTGATGTGAGGTATGTTTCTAAGTCTACCTACTAAAATATTTCTATAGGACCTATACCTACTCGATACGTATAACTACTTGTTATGTCGAGTCACACTATAATGTAACCTGATATGGATAATGCTTAAGAATCAGTCTATCGAAAGTGCGAGTGAGGCACTACGGTGAAGTTTAAGAGCTTGGTATCGTCGTAGTGAAAACCAAGTATGCATTCTCTAACATAAGACTCCTTATACCTATAATATTTATGTAGTAAGATCATTATCGGACATCCACCAGGTTTACCATGGCGTCTTTCATCTAGCCAAACAACTAGCAAAAATATGCGCTATACAAACCTTATTCATCTAATTATTAGAGAGCTAACCCGAAACCTGTATTTAGTGATTGGTTCTTTCATCAATTGCTATTCCAACAGTACCATCAATCTCTTTATCCCCGCTAAATATTACCATCAACCACAAGATTTACAATAAAGACTCATTTAATACAATACAACTATTAACTAATCATTGAGCATTCAATTTTGACACCAATGTAGTAGTGCTATAAGGCCCTAGGAATACTCAAATAATAATAATAAATGGAGCAATAACAAAATAAATAAACTCAACCTAACTTATCAAAAGTGATGATAATCAAATCCAAACCAAGCATATAAAATCCCAAAGATGTAAAATTTTAAGAAGACCAAACAAACAACAACGAAAACGTAACATCTATCACATTTCAGCCTCATCTCAAACATCTGTGAAACAAACATTATCAAACAAGATGGCCTCTTATTCAATTATACACATCTTCTAATTAAGATATCTTCTCTCTTAATTCGCACCTTCCCTTCATACTCAACTGTTGCAATGTTAACGAAGTCAATGAAGCAAAGAAGACTTAAATTACTTCATAAATTTCAATGACCCTAAACTGTGTAAACACTAAAGACGATATAAACCCAGCTTTAAATTTGATATATTTTCTAGATAATAACTAGTTATATACGGAACAACTAACTTAGACACCACCTATGTCGTTGTTGTCATCTAAAATTTTACCATGATCCATATAACTTCATTTAATCATAAATATCATTATAACAATCCATCATTCAATACTTGTAATTTAGTTATAAAAAAATATAAGATCAACCCATAATTAATAGTCTGATGACCAAAAACCATAAACAAACTATTCATAACGTAGTAACAATATATCTATAACCAAAGATATCAAACTTAATATTTCATATCCTTTTAAGACTAAGACAAGAGAAACAATCATGATAACGAAAGAACATTACCTTCGGCACACATTCTTCTATAAAGAATTCTAAAATCGTACTTAAACAACATTAATTGGATCTTTAGTTGCCAAGACTTTTCGAAAATGACAAGACCGACTATGCCAAGCATTCAGACCCAGTAACTTCAACGTTGTCTAATAGGTATTTTGAAGCGAAAATAGTATATAGGTAGTAAAATATAACAATAAGGAATGTCAAAGTGTTTAATTGTACGTTTTAGGAATATATTTAGAAATTGATTTTTAATCAATAATGCATTTATTTGAATAAGGATAAAGTCCTATCAAATCCAATTCTTTTATTTTATATTAAAATGCCCTTTACCCTAACCTCTGTAGTTTAATTCTAATCAAAAACCGTCATAATATTACGCATTAAATTAATTTAGAGATATAGTAAACATACATATAAAACACATAACCTGGGTGTTAATTAGTGTAACTAAGATAATCAAATATGAGGGTAAGACTAATGTAAGAATATAACGTCATTAATAATATTCGATTTGTGTTGCACGCATTTTATAGAAAAACCCTTTTTTACCGGCGTTTAGATTTTATTTATATCCTGATGAGTAAAAATATTTTTACATATAACCGGTATATATTTAAATTTCTAAGACTAATAGCACCTATGAAACCTTCTTAACTGACTACAGATAATATTATATGAGTACAAACCGGCGAGTTTTTCTGAGAGGGCTCCTCGATTCAAAATAAATTGACACATATACAAACAGAAAAGTTTAACGGATCACTTTCTAGGCTTATCGATTGGTTAAAGTTCTATTGTTTGTAGTATTAATTCAGTAGAGGCACCCCAAGCCTTAGAGATAAACACATTATTAGGATTAGACTTATGCGCTAAATAACGGCTGTATATAAGTTGTGACCTAACAAAAATATTTGACAGTTAGAGTATAAAAATCAATTCAACATAATATTCTAGATAAGGCTTGAATAGTAAGATTCACAATGAGGAATGCCAGAAAAAAGTGGGACCAAAGGAAAAGGGCCCGAAAAGGCCATGCAGCAAGTGAGAAACCCCAACGGATTTTGTAGTGGTTCAAAAGCTCATCATAGAACGGATCGATACGTAACACAACATCTACACAAACAAGACACAACACATCACACAAAGAAAAGACTCGTGCGAGGCATCTGCACAAAATTAATACCTATCACACAAACGAAGAAATATAACATAAGATCACACACCACCCTCTGCACGCGAGTCAGTCACCAAACCCTTATAATGCATCCAATCTTCGCCACCAGTTGCTTTGTCTTCGAGACCTACCTAATCACTCCACAACCAAACTACCACAATCTACCAAAGCGACAGCATCAAAACCCATAAAGACTGCGAGCGATAAAACACACGACTACACCCAATGAGATCGCACGCCAAACCACCCAATAAACAACCAAACAAGCATCCAAACCGTAACTCTGAGCGACATCTACCCGCGCAACAAACACTTATAATAATAGAGTGAAACCGCTTCGCAAAGACAGTCAATCTCTGATTAAGCAGTTACCTACCTCATATAAGCTTCCACCTATGACAACTCCGACTAGCCAGCCTCTTCGCGCACCCACACTCTACCAATCAAGCACATACATCTCGTAGAACCAACATCCACAGTCATACAGCCAACACTCTAATCAGACGGAACCATGACCAAGCGTTGTAGCAGAATAGTATACACCAGGACTCACACACCAGACACTAATTATCACAATCCGACCCACACCCACGTATACCTCGCCGTGCGCACCAACCATATACCGAGAAGACAAAATTCGTCCAACGCACCTAAATCGTAGAAGTTATAAAGCTTCTAATTGTTCGTAGGGCCATAACATCATATGATGCCCTTGTATGAAAGTGTGTATTAAAGCTAGGAAACCCTTATACTTATTAAGAATGCTTTGTTTCTCAAGGCTGATCCTTAACCCCCCTAAATTTACTTGATTGAAATGTGCTCAATTCACAACCAAGAATATTGGAACTGTCATAATAAAAAGACTAATAAATAATAAATTGTTAACAAAAATATCCCGTTAACTAATTCACCGTAGCCATTCGAGATAATTATTTTCTCTTAGATTGCGCATGAGTTCTAACACAACTACGATGGATCACCTTAAATTCACTTCATATTATAAGTCCTCAATCTTGTCCCTCTTATTTATGATTTTTAGCAATCACAATGAAGTCGTTAGCTTTAACCTTTCAACCTTACTGTTACATAGCGATAAGTCTATATTGAGTCCCTAAACTTAAACCCCTCTATTCTAGTGATCCATAAGTTTTTACACAAAGCATAGGAACTTCTCATGACACGCGTCTTATATGTATATCTCTTGTGACCTCTTTGAACCAACCCCAAGAATGGTACGACTCACTGGGACCACCTCGTGACCAACCCTCCTGTACGAAAACGCCACCCCACCTATAATAGGTTCTCACATTTAAGAGACTTGAACTCACTCCGTGTCGCTAGAGCTAACCATATCAAAGATTAAGAGGATGCAAGGTCGTATACACTGTGATAGATTAGATTGAATTTTATAATTGTGAGACACAGACCAATATTAAATACACCTAGCGTAGTAGTGACAGAAACATGTCAACTATCACGAGGTCTGAAATAGAGTGAATACCATTTTGTCGCACATTGGTTTCCACTCTTCCTCTCCCTACCATATATATTATAAAACATAAAAAAGAAAAAAACACACAAGGGCAATAACTAAATCCAAAAAAAAACATACGATTATTGCGTAGTAGCGCTATCAACTTATAGCATCAATCCCTAGCGTATTACCCAATTTTAGAAAATTTAGACAAGTATTTTGTCTAACATCTGCTATATCCATAACTGTCCAAAGATGGCCCACTGGGACACCTAAGTCTGTTTCAACCTAACACGTAAGCTTTTACTTATTGAAACAATACAGAGTGGTAAAATAGGTACACTCTACCCACATTAACTCCCCCCACCCGCCTCGACCACAGTACCGACTCACTAACCGCTTACACAAACTAAACCTAACCCTCCCTCCACTTCCCAAAGCCTCCTACTCACAAAACTTCCAGTGCACCTTCTTCAAACACACTACTCCAAAGTTATAATTGGTCTGAACTATACCAAACAGTCCAGTTTAATGACAGATTCAGTTAAGTTTCACCGTTTCGCGTTTGGTAAACAAGGTTCAGTTCAATTCAGTGTCTCACGTTCAATTCAGTTCAGTCAGTTTTGGGCGGATTGAAACACCACCTCACCAGTTTACTCAGTTTCAATGCAGTTAAAATAGAAGTTTTTGGTTTCCAGTTCAGTTCAGTTTTGGTTGATAATAATTAAGTTCAATTCGGTTTGGAAGCGAAATCCAATTCAGTTCAGTTCCCAATGTTTGCGTTTGATTGTCCGGTTCAGCTCAAGTTCAGGAGCGGATGATTTGTTTCGGTCGGATTGTGTTGTAACTTGGCATCGCGTCCAAACATCAATATTCAGTTGAATTTGGTTCATTTTTGGTTGCATCGGTTCAAACCAGTTTATTGATACGATATTCGGTCAAGTTTTGGCGTTGATAACGGACTGAAATCCATTCAATTGAATTAGGATCCTAGATCCAGTTCGGTGATCGCGTTGGAACAGTGGATTCAGCTATGAGAATAAGATTAAACATGTCATCTGAGCTTATGACGTGAAGATATGCACCAAGTCAACTTAATTCAACTCCGTCTAGTAATTAAGAGAGCATAACATGTTAATTAATCAACTCCCGCTATAAGATCAAAGTAAACCTCCATTTATAACATCGAAGTTAATTAATTATGATGCTTTACGACAATACATCTCTAAGGAGATCAGATGATTGTATCAACAGCTCTAATAACGATAGAGTTTCATACATTTAATTATGAAGAGCAGATTAGATGTCTGATATCGGTCTCTCCTTGATTTATGTGATTGATATCTTACATGTCTACTTTTATATGATGATTGCGGGAAACAGAAGCATAAGTTAACCAAAAGTCTCATCTGAGTTCATTAGTCTTAGAAATTGAAGTTTCTAATAGCAATCATTCCAGATAACCCAAAGTCTTAATAGAATTATAAGCAAGAACATTAGGTTACGCGCTAATCGAACTCACGCAGAGTCTCCATATAGCTGTAAAAATGACGCATCCCAATAAAGCATCGATACTAACAGTCCCTTTACACTCTGATCATACCCATAAATGATGGAGTTCCCGCACATCAGCCGTGATCGTACCCCTAAACACTAATTTCCAGAACCAAAGTGAGTCCTCAACAGAGTTGAAAATTGTGACCTAGTAAGACTCCGTCTAATACATTGTACAATATAATAGCGGAATTAAAAGACAACAATAATATAATTATATACAATAGTCCTATTCCTTCCCAAAAAGGCGAACTCTGAGTAATGGTAAACTCACCATGTCAATCAACCCGATAGGTGAAGATTATACGATCCTTCAGCAACCTCCTTAGCCCTATACAACCGCTGTCTATGATTATTCATTATATGTCATCACGTTACACGAGTAATTTTGATCATACATCATAAAAAGTTCGCGCGATGTCTTTTTACTCTTGTTTGCAGTAGTCTTATTCCCCCAATCCTTATCTCTCTCAGTTCAAAGATTCTACCAAATATGTGCCTAGAATATATTGTGTGATCTTATTATATCTTCATGCAGAAAAGAACACAATTACTGAAGCTTGCGAAATATTATACATTCATCCTTCACTGCACTATCATATCTCATGACAAACTGGAATAAACTTACGTTAGAAGCTAGAGAGTTCTCTTTTATTTCCCGAGCGTTACATACCATCAGACTCTCTAAATTCATCCTCATCAGAGCTACCCATGACTTAACGTGTCGACATTGCACTAAGGAGTGGAAAAACCGATCGAACTTAGGCATTTCTTCAACTAACCTATATCTGTAGCTATGATGAGAGCAAATCAGTTAAGCTGTACCACAACTCATTACTAGTCATCCCGTCCATATTTTTGAAAAATGAGTCAATGGATTCAAGAATGATACTTTTCATCTTCTGGCCTTTTATATAATGCTCGAAGAGTTACAAAAGGTCTAAATCTTACAAATTGTATCTCGTAGGCTCACTTACACTATTCGCCATTAAAGGTCCTTAAGAGAACATGGTGTTGGACGACAATAGAGATGAATCTTCTTATCTATTTCGAATGAGTCAGTTAAGGGTTTACGTTTTTAAGCCCCGAGTTTTGAGAGTAGTCTCACTTTCAAAAACCTGAACCAATAAACACTTTCTGAGTTACATTTATTTTTACTCACCTCGTCGAGGGTGCGTATGTCCACAATTAAGTGTCATTAGAACCCTATTTAAACTTTTCCTCAATTTAGGCCTTATCATGATGCAAATAATCGTTTTTCGAGGAATTTCGTAAGAAAATAGAAAATCTTTACGATTGATCTAACCCCTTTTTTCTAGACCTCCATAAAAATCTTGTGCTATTCTTATAACTTTAAACTGGAATAATCAAGTATTTATATTAATGATTATCTAGACAACCGCACACACTTAAGGTGTACAATTGACCAAGAAAGGACCTATCTAATTTAGCCAATACCAATCAACATTCCCGATATCCTATTTCACTATCCATATATAAATTCGCATTATGTGCATAATACATTTAGGCGCTTTAATTAGTATATGCTTATATGAACAATGCACAACAAATTCATATGTAATTCAATAATCGGCGAATGAATGAATATCGGCGACAATAACCATATAGAGATCTCCAATTAGGTATTTTCAAGTAGGCACGCCTTACAATACTGCCGCAGCATAATAATAATAAATTACTGTATGAGGATCAGAATATAAGAAATCCAATGGAAACCTGTGAAGCCTTTTAAAAACTAAGCTAACCAAATTATTCCATCCATCACGCAACCACTCATCGAACAGCTGTGTTTACAATACATAATTCAGGGCAAAACTCTAGCATTTCGTGAATACCCATTTTAATTTATTCATTCCGACGAAAACCAAACGTATAGTAGACCTCGTAGCCAAATTCCCTCGATGTTGACATAAATCGTATCCAAAGGCAACAACTAATCTAATTTGAAATAACTAGCCATGTCACCAATCCATGCCGTGCCGATACCCCCATAAATGTGCAAAGCCTACATGTGCATATCCCATAAAACAACTCCATGCCCTACTGACCTGCCAACACAACACTAGACATCCTACGAGATGCTGGAGGGAGTCATAAGATTGCTCGACGTCCTCATCAACCAAATAAATCGTAGCGACAGAACAGTCCTTTAAGCTGCTCAACGCCTTCGCAGGTCCCCACAGATCTACAAGTAAGATTACACATTAAGATTTGTTTTCCAGTCACTTATCCATATATAAAAATAAAATTAATTTCCTAGTGAAGACAACTAACTATGATGAACGTCTTAGAATAGTAACGAAATTACGAAATCCAACACAAAAATCGTTGACAAACATTAAATTTAAATTAATAAGTATATCTAAAAAGCAATCATGGATTTAATTATGATATATTGTATTCATTATACTGTATCTAGTATTATTTTTAATTACAAGCTTTCACATAATTTCACAATAGCATACAGATCTGATTCGTTATCAATTAAATTTTTACTTATAAAGTGATACTAATCCAGATTAACTATAAGTCAGTGACTTCAGGTGGTTTTCAAAGCGTTATATATCAGTCTATAGAGTCAGTTAGCTAAGCCAATTATAGGTTTTATGAGTTCGGTTGATTTATTTTGGTGTTCTATCAATGACTTTACATTAGACTAAACGCATTCAACAGTTAATCGAACAGGAAATATAAAACCAACAAAATATATATATTATAATCAAACAAGAAAACAAAGCAAAATAGAGAGCAACAATAATAATATTATTGAATATTATTGATAGAGGATTACAAAATCTCTAGTAACAAGTTTGATTCATAAGAACTAAATCAACAATAATCCGTACAAAAACTTTGTTAGAATGACACAGTCCAAAACAAAAAAATGTGATCAAGAATCACGAAATAAGTGATATAATTGAATGTATCTATTGCCAAACCGAAACAATATGAATATGTGGATTATTGACATATTATAAGAGAAGAAATTGTAGAGATATACATAAGTGAAGAGTTGAATCCTTTTCAATAATTCAACTACTTCCCGCAAAATGTGTAAGATGTCCCTCTCAGTTCAGTTATATTATTAAGCTACGTGTTATAGGTTCTTTAGTAAAAGTGTATTCACGTATTTTGTCTCATCAAAACCAGTATAAAGCTCCATTTTCAATTATCAAGAGATTTCTGGATCGTAACAACTTACAAGTATATGCATAATGGTATTTAAACATGGGTTCTTACACTGACAAATTAAAAGTCCTAATAACATCATATCACATTCTAACTAAAGCTTTTCCTAATTCTCATAATATATCGAATACTCTGTTTACACTAATGCTTGGTACCAGGCTCTAAATAAATATACTAGATATGCACTATTTGTACAATTATACAGTTCTATGACGTTGCACAAATATCAAGTTCCCTCCTTAACAGAGTGAATCATTTATTTGTTCCACCGATAATTCCAAGAATATTTCTATCATATCCAAACCAAATACAAGCCCAGATGTGTCCATCTTCTTGTCTTGATTGAATTCTTTCGAACAATAACTGCATTGAGTTAACCCACTATGCGCTTAGTATTCTCATACGTGACGATAGGACATCTGATAAAAACCTAATGATTAATCTGATCCTTCTCCACTGAACATCATAGTGCACATCACACTTTCACCCAATTTTAAAACAACGATTCGCCAATTACACGTGAATAGAAGTATAGTGACGCTGTTGTGCTATTAAACGTAAATTACCCAATATTGCTCTTGTGAATAACAAATATAAAATATAATAATAATCAGTATGCTGCTGTGAGATGGAGCATTGATACTTAATTACTTCACTCGTACGGACTATGATCCTAATGGATCTATAGAAATTTAGAGCTAGAAAGTATGTGGAGTTATAAAATACCAATGCTAACATAATCTAAATTTAAAAATGTAATCTATTGACAGATAATAGTCCACATATAAAAGGTCAGATGAAAACAATATCTCGAGTCAAACAACAATTATGTATAGAACCACCTTATCATTTACACGCGAAACCTCAAACCTATTACTTACTAATATCTAGTAAAAATGAACGCCTAACCATGACCACCAACCATCCCTCTTTGACAATCTCTATACACCTCCCTACCCACAAAAATTGTGCTCCTCCCACACTCCCTTGTTAATGATTCAAAATAGAAATAAAATAGGCAAAACCCACTACAATGTACACTTCTCATAAACTAAAAACAACCAACATTAGAATAGAGAGCTGAATAATATTTTAACCGTAATGTGCTACTCTCTCTCCAATTTTACATGAGTACATTGACTAGAGAGTGTCTATCAGTGGCGATCGTGCACACCCTTTTCTGCCCGAGTACCTACTTGTGACTTAAAGTTCACCTTTTTTCAGATGCACCTACCCACTTTTGTAGTCTACATCGAAGTACCTAAGGAATAATTTAAAATTTATTTTGAACAACGTCGCGACGTGATCCACTCCGCTCTTTGAGACCGATCTGCGCGAGGCATAAATGTACCATTGCGTGTGGCGACACTATCATACTCGTCGGATCGTACTGGACTAACAAGTTACACACATTGTATGTGAGCGCGCTGCCCCTCTCACCCCCGTTCGAAGAGATTACAGTCCCAGGCCACCCAAAGTAATGTTGAGTATCGAGTTTCGACTATCTGACCTTAATCTACCCAAAGATAGATTAGTCAGACCATCCGTTTATTCATAGCTTCTCTGATTCTATATGAATAGATGTTGGTTGTTGGAGAGACATTTTCTTTGATCATATTTAACTTTCTAACATTCTATAGATTGTGTTAACGATTCTTTTGCTATAAATATAGATTAACAATCTTTTATCACCTTTTAATATCTAAGAGAACTGTTTCTTTTTTTCTTTATGTATATGCTTCCCTTGATTCACGCTTCAATTGCAAATCAGCTGACTTGCCGAGAACCACAACATGTATATCTATTGATCACCCGTTTAATAACATAATATGATAATGAAAAAATTATAAAAAAACTAACTATAGTGATATTACATTGATATTCTACATTTTTACCTATCTGTTAGTATACGAATCACTGATCTAAATCGAATATCCGATCCCATATTATTGCTATGAGGCGTTTCTTTATTTTTTCATACGCGTAAACACAAACATTTAGCAATATCAGAAATATATAATGTCTAGTTTCGTATATGGACACATGGTCCGTATAATGAGTAGTTGGATAGTACTGACAATATATACATATTTCCTATCTTAATTTGGATTGCTTGTTAACCAAACTTTATTGTTTAACCATCTATTGTAGCGGTTTGCTAAAACCCTATCAAAACATCAACAAAAAAAGCGGGAGAAGTATATAACAAACTAGTGTAGTGCCCCACCTTCAAAATCCAATCAAAGAACTATCTTATGTATCTGATTCTAATAGAAAATTTTGCCCATGGCATTCCTTCACTCACGTTTGCATTCCAATTTTTTTGACACGAACAGAACAAGCGATGATTAAGTTTAATCACGAAAATCGACCCCGGTATAACTTATGCTGAAATAAGCCCCGACACGAAGGGGATGATAACGATTAAGTCCCTTCAGCCATAGCTAACATCCATCCTTACTAAATGCAGATCGCGGCAACTCTCCCTTTGTTCTATAGTAATATACCCACGTCCAGCCCACTACACATCCTTAATATTCTATCACATTATACTCCTAAAATTATGAGTGTGAGCTTTATGTGACAGTTTGAGTATATATATTACATTCATTAAAAGCATTATGTCTACTAGTCTTTTTCTTACATTTGCATCACTGAAATATGTGAACATTAGTAGAAATCAACCCAGTTTCCTCCCAATAACCATTCAACGTTATAACAAGAAGAGTATATATAATTCTCTGTCCCATAAGGAGATAAAAACTCAATTTCTGAAACGACTCCCTAGACACTTTACAATTCAATTGAGGATTCAACTATATAATTTTCATCTTGTACTTTAATTGTGGTCTGATGCTTAGTATCATCAAAAAAATTAAAATACAACATTTGCTCATTATCATAGTAGAAATACACTTCATTTACCATACAACACACATCTCTTTATAACAAAATAATCTAACTGTATGCTATTCTCATGTTACTGTTATTCACGTATTTCTATATAGTTTGCTAATTAATATACATTCCCATATTGACATTGCTAACATGATCCTCGCTGTTGCTATTGATTTTGTACCCTGAAGAATCACATACACTATTAATCATCCAATCTGAAGTAGGAACAAAGCTTCAATCTTCATATGGTCATATGTTATATTCACATTCTATCGGTGAGATGCTTCACACCAGTTTACCACGGCGATGCATTCCAACGATAATAATAGATAACAGACCTG
>SNQN01002291.1:6153-23803 GCA_008642245.1 Bassia scoparia | reverse complement strand
AAAGAACGCAGAAACTCGTATTTTGTATGATTTGTGGTGAAAAGAGAGTGTGACTGAGAGTGAAGGGAATAAGCACGTATAAGGAGCATCGTAATGTGTGAAAGGTTTTTTTCCGAAAATGAGGCAAAGGAGGTATTTATAGGCACGAAAAGCAAAAACGAGCGTATATACGCTTCTCAGAGTGTATATACGCCCAATTATTCCCTACCTTCTTCGAAAATATTCCGATTCTTCTCGATTGTGAATGAACCTAGACACCCCTTTGCAAGAAAAATACGGTTATAGGGGATTCTAGAATATTCCAGTGATTCCATGTATTTTTTGGTATTTTTAAAGTATTTTCTGATTTTTTATGTATTTTTTGCGTATTTTGATTTTTGTAAATATTGTAAAATTCATAGAAAATTATAGACAAATCAAAAAATAATCTAAAAATACTKGTGAACTCAGAAAAATGAGAAGAATGCAATTATGGAAATCACCAGTATAAATTATTTTAAAAAATCCTAAAGTTAAAAAGAAAATTCCAATAATAGAAAATAATTAGAATAAATAAAAGAAAATACTTTTTGCCTCTTATTTGACCCTTGCCTTATGATTCCGAGCATGACTTCACATATTTCGAGCTTTCTTACGAGTTCAGCTGAGTCTTTTCAGAATCAAATTGATCACGAAACGTGGTATGTTTCATCATTGGTTACTCATTTGGGGAGACACATTTGGGTGTCTACACTTACCATATATAGTAGGTGCATACGTGCATGTCCTTTTCCATCACGTCCTTGCTATCTTGAATTCAGAAATCCAAGTCCGATCTCCCACTAACTTTGGTTGTTGATGGGTACTAGCTCCAATGTACCCTAAACCAAACCTTTGAAAAATTCCTGTTTGTGAGGTCGGGAAGTTCAAGATACTCTAAGCTTCAAGCAACCTGATCATCTATCTTAAACCAATCACTTAGATCATGTTCCTTAGTTTCAAGTTTCTTGAGTTGGCTTCATTATATTCCGTAGCAATGCCAAGATCCAATTTTGCCCTATGAAGCTCATCCTCGAGTTTTGAAACTAAGGTGAGATCTAGTTCAAGACTGTTTTCAGTGCTCTTACCTTTCCTTAGTTAGTGTCATCAACTGGGTCGTCTCCATTAGATYGACCAACATAGACCCAACAATTGTATTAGAGAGCTKATTGAACCATTCCCTGCTTAAACCAACAACAAAGGCACCACCACCTACATCGCCCATCACAGGCCCATCCATCGAATCGAATGCCGCCTGCGCCTCTTTCTTCTTGAACCGTAGGAGAACGCATCACCACTTGCATTAGTCCCTCTATGACTAATGTACCGCACTTATGGCATATCTATAACAGACATCCCCCCCACTCTTCCCAATACACCTGCAATCGCTTTACGCACTCAKAACGGTTTAATGGTTGAGTGACATACACACATTGCTTCAAATCACGACACAAATACACAACACACCAATACATATCCAACATGCAATGTTCTCRAATTGCAACAACACATTTTAGATGTATTAAACTATGATGATTTAAATTAGTAAAAGTTACAATCACATAGAAACCATTACACATCTAACAGTGCACGGTAGGTATCTAAGAAAGCAAAAATTACATCAACAATGAAAACAAATCTAGCAAAATAAGACAAATGTAAAGATTTCATAACAACAACACTCTTTATATCCCATGTAGTTATTTTACAAAATGGTGCAATCTTAGAGAGGTAAATACATGGAAATCTACACTAATATCAAGGTCACAATATACACATCATCTTCACACCAATAAAATGACAGGGCATCTAAACTTCACTAAAATTAAATCGCACGTAAAAGAACCAGTAGAACCACACATGCACCATTCATTATCCTTCTCTTCCAAAACCACAAACAAACATTCAACAAAACCTACAATCAAAGCCAAGATGGTTTAATCGTATATTCTTCCATACATACCCCATGGATTTCCAACATCTCACCGTGTAGAATAGCAGGTCCAAATATAGCCCCCYCTCTAACGCATCTTGCTTTACTCCTTATCGTCACTCACCACTTCCACTCCTCCTCCAACACCACTACCCCAGTCTTTAGGAAGTGATAATTTACATCGACCATGTCAAATATATAAATCTTTATCATCATTCCAATATCCTTCTTCGCTGTAGATTCCTTAGCCAGATAAGCACAAGCACACTCATCGCCCACCACAGGTAACAATTTGAAAGGATTTCCCGAGAAAGACGCAACCAACCATGAAATATACCTCACACCCACCACCAGCAACGCCTCAACATAACTTATACAAATCTTGAACTTTTGCCCCACCTCGCCCAAAACATTAACAAATCGAACACTTTTACTTCCACTACCACAGTCCACCCCTTTAATAAGGACCAACCCACATGGGGCACGAAAAGGCACCCCACCCGTAACACATCCATAACATCCCTCACGATTTCATATAGTTGCCTACTCTTCTCAAGCTGCACATGAGTTGTTAGATTGATATCAAATACCACCGACTTACACACATGGCACAAATGTACACACATTTGTTCAGCAGCCAACTCACAAGACTCTTCTACAGTTGGCATTGTATCGCCAAAGATAGTACAGTTCCTGAAAGGATCAAGCATTCGCAACATGACGACAAACCCCACACCCCTAACATCACCAACCTTTGGGCCACACACTTGTACATCTCATCCACCACCGGCAAAAACCTTATATGAATATAATGTGTCCTGTATCGCACATGACCCGTCAAACAATACCGAATGAATTATCCAAGATCGCAATCAAAGTTTAATTTGCGTCAAGGCCCGTGTAGCAAACAACCACAACACCGACCAGACACCAAAACCACAACAAAAACACTATACCGAAGTYCGCAGTGGAATACCAGCAACAACCATCAAAAAGTACCCTAAACCGTACAAAAACACAATTGCAACTCCAGACACACGACAACCGAACAAGGTTAAAAACTAGGGATGAAAATGGATCGGGTTCGGGGCGGATGGAGCTTCTCCGTATCCATCAACCGCTTCTATACGCTCCACCCGCATCCATCCAGCACCCGCTTAAGATTCACCTGCATCCATCACGTAAGCCTAGATATAATAAGATAATTTGCAGGTAAAAAGTTAAATTTATTTTTATCATATTTTTTTATTATTCAATCTTACTCTTTTGTGCAATATATAAAGTTGATTTACTATTGTTGTATTTATTTTATAAATTTCATTATGATAATATTCAATTAAATAGATATTACAATTTTATAAATAATTATATATTGATATAGGTAGAATCTTCTAAATTATAGTAAAAAAATATAATTAATGTGTTATATTAGTAATTTTATAAAAAAATAAAAAATTGGAGGCCGAAAATATATTTAAGCAGGAGATGACATGTGTCCTCCTTGGTTTTTGCTTTAATAATAGGGTTTATTTTGCTTTAGTAATAGATAATAATAGAGACAGTTGAGACGGATAGTGGATGATTCAACACCCATTTTAATCCCTATTAGAAACACAACAACGAACATAACAAACAGACAACAAAAACAAAGTTACAATAATGGGTACACATCAAAGGAAAAATTGACATTGTGTACAGGGGTCGTTTGGTTGACAAGGAAAATAACTTCCCATAGGAATTGACAAATCATGGGAATTAACTTTCTACATTAGAAATCCGATGAATTGTTGAAAGTTGTTTGTTGTTCAAGGAGGCATTTGTAATTCTTGGGAATTTCAAGTTACCCATGAGCCATTTGGTAATTTAATTCCCATATTTTGTGGGAATTGAAAATTCCCATGAATTTGAAATTCTCCCACACTTTTGTGTTTTGTGGTTATCCAAATAAAATCTTAAAATCTAAGTGGAAAAATTGAATTTAATAATCCGTACTTTTGGTCATCCGCTCATAATAATTCGTATTCGATTTAATCTCAGAATAATCCCTAATTGGTACCTAATCTTCTCTAAATAAGCTTTTTCACCTATTACCTGCTGAATGGGTTAATACACCCATTTTGTACATTACTCCATTTAACTTTGTATTACTCMAATTAATTAAAAACTCCAATTAAAAAAAYAGTAGCAAGTCAGTAACCATAACCAAACGACCACACGTCCCACCCACAACACCAACTATACTCACCACCACCACCCCACACCATTGCAACGCCGCCACGAAACTCACACCCTCCCATGAAACCACCCTAATGACACCAACACCACCCTTGAAATAACCCTAATCTACACAGACCACCCTCAAAATTAACAACTCACCCATGAAACCACCCAACCATAAAACCATCTAAATTACGCAACACCAGAAGCAACCGCACACGAAACCACCAAACACAAAACGAACAACCATGACCCAACAACCACAAACCCTAAGTTACAGACCCTAATTTATCTTGAAAATTTCTCGAATGTATTCGAAAGTTCTTGAATTTGTATTCGAAAGTGCTTGAATTTGGTCGAAGTTGTTTGAATTTGTTAGAAAATAGATCAAATTTGTTCGAAATAGCTTGAATTTAGTGGTTGCGGGCGTGCAACGCGGTGGCTAGGTGATTGTGGGCTTGCATTGCAGTGGTGTGGGCTTGCATTATGGTGATTGGATGATTATGGGCTTGCATTGCAGTGGTGTGGAGGTGGTTGCTGGTTTTGTGGTTGTGGTGGTGGTGTTGGGTGGTGGTTGTGGTTGAATAGTTGGGTGGTGGTGGTTGTGGTTAAAAGAAGTAGGGTTGGTTAAGAAAAATAAAAAGGAAAAAGGAAAAAAAGGGAGGGGAAAGGAATTAACCGGATAATAAGTGAGGAAAACCTGATATAGAAGGTAATTATATTGAATAGGTTCATTAAGAGAAGATTGAGTACCAAAGTGGGATTATTTTGAGATTATCTTGAGTAGGGATTATTAAGAGCGGACGACTAAAAGTAGGGATTATTATTTTCAACTTTTCCAATCTAAATTCCCATGTTTTTTTTAGTTCCCCCATTTCTTTTGTGCAACCAAACGACACCTGAATTCACCCCATCTTGAGTACTTGATGTGTCACGACAACAAAGTGCTAAATGAAGTCCGTTATTACTAGAATCAAGGTCCACATTTCATGTGAACTTCCATTCATACCCTCAACTCACTTCTCTCACTAACTTCCTAACTTAAATTGGTTGACCACCACAATGCATCGTTGACCACCATCGCCGACCAAATTACATCCCRTACTGTTGTATGACAGCCGAAACTCATCAAAATTGTAGCCCGAACACATCAGATTGGAGAAGAAATGGATGAAGAACTCCAGGTACTTTTTGCTAAACGCCTTAAATTTTCGTACCACGCCATGGAAATGCCGCCTAGAAAAGGCACCAAGTGCGTGCCATGGTTGTGGCGCYTGGCATAAGCGTCATTCCCTTGGGTCTAATGCCTGGAGTACACGCCAAYTACATGGGAGAGGCGCCTACGACAAGCGCCACAACCATGGCACTTGGTGCCTTTTCTTGGCGCCAATTTTAAAAAAAAATGAATTTCAATTATTTTAGGGGTTTTTTAAGTTTCGAATTTAATATAATTAATTTTCTAATTAATTAATTAAATAATTATAATAACGTATTTCGACTTAGAATATGAAATTCGATTGTTTATTATTTAGATTCGTTATGTTTTCGGCTTATTTTGTTTCGTAATTTGAATTAAATTTTACTTTGTTGTGCCTAATATTTTGTATTTTTTAAAATGTATTTAGTAACCTAGAGAGGTTGTGGATGGGATAGATTACAACTCGTACCTTACGTGATAGGATGGATTTAGTTCCCGTGATGAAGCCATTGATTGGGTTAAAAGCGAGGCCATATCGTTAGGCTTCTTCTTGGGTATTGACACTGTGAAAACTGTAAGGTGAGGGTTGACATCTACTTGTGTTGTGACCRTTGGAGGACGAATGAGCCCTGAGATTCGGAGACAACTCAACGTAGCCATGCAAAGAGAAAGGGTGTTGGTTGTAAATTTTGACTCAAAGTGACATCCCAGGGGGTGTTGTGGTACGTGTACACAATGTGTAATGGTGGCAGGCACAATCACGAACTAATGGTATATCCTGAGGGTCATCGAGAGGTCGGTGTACTTACTCCCCTTGCCATAGTAATAATTGGTGACATGAATGATGAAYAAGTTAAACCTGGTCCGATCCTAATAGCTATTAATCTCCACTTTCCTGAGTTGAACCTTAGCAAGAAACACCTCAGCAACTGTAGAGATTGGTTGAAGCGGCAGAAGGCTGAGGGTAAGAATCCCGCTTAATAATTACTCACATTAGCAGCTAAGCATAAGTACTTGTTTTTGCTTGATTCTGATGATACTGTTGGGTTACTCATACTTTTGTGGCTCATCCCGATTCGGTGAACTTCCTTCAATCTTATCCACATGTGATACTTTTGAGATGCATTCTGACTTGATCGGGAATCATGTCAAACCAAATGCTATTGTGACTGATCGAGAGTTCGCTTTGTTCACCCCTATTTGTGAGATATTTTCTAATTCGGCTCGCTTTCTTTGCACATGGCATATTTATTGTGATGTTGAGGGTTGGGTTCATAAGAGAACTAGTCAAGATGGACTTGCCACCAAATTTGGCAGAGGATCATGGTCAAGATTACTTCATCTACAATAGAGGGGAAGTGCGAGAACAACAAGACAAGACTTTTTGTTAAGTGGTATTGGGTTGGATACCCCAGGAGCAACTGAGGGATGTTCTTTATCCTCTTGAGGAAGGGACAACGAAGATTGGGGAGTACCTTGACAGAACATGGCTGCAATCTTACATCAAAATTTGAATCAAAACAAGGTTCATCATTTTGGGAAACCACTAACTGTCACACCGAAAGTCRGMAATCTTACATCAAAATTTGGACACATTGTTCGAGGAGATGCATGTCAGAATTGAGACTCAACTCCTTCAGATTAGGAATTCAATTGAGATTTATAGGTGGAAGCATGACACCGAGTTTTTATGGATTTCTTACGTATGTGCACYTACAGGGTAAGGTGTCGAACCAYTGTAAGACACTGGTGGAGATAGAGATCGTCAGTTAGCCGAGTGGGACTACGATGTGGAGAAGTGCAATTGTGTGGTGATGGAAACTCACGACGGAAGCGCGACCTGCCACCATTGCCATTGCCATTGCTATTGTCGTTGTTATTTCCATTGCTATTGTTGCTGTTGTTGTTGTTGTTATCGCCATAGTTGTTAGGAACTTCAACGACATTGATGCTTGATACATCCTTAGAATTAGATGCATCGTTCTTCTTGTTGTAGGTTCCCTTGTTCTTGGAGTTTTCTTTGATAAGGTCATCTTCAATCTCAATGTCGAAATGGTAGACCTTGTCAAAAGTTCCCAAATCTAGGTACCAAAGGTGGTTGCGGTATTTCGGGAGCAAATTGTTGATGAAAATTTTCACCAACTCCATTTCTGAAGGGGGATTCACCATTTGAGCAGCCACTTCCTTCCAGCGAGCAAGGTAAGCGGTTAATCCTTCCTTTTCCTCTTGTTTGATGATTTCAAGTTCCCTAAGAGAGGTGGAAACCTGGATGTTGCAGTGGTATCGCATCATGAACGCTTGAGTGATGTCATCCCAAGTAGCAATGTCCTTGTCGGGAAGTGAAAAGAACCATTTCTGACAAACTAGGTCTAGTGACATGGGTAACACCTTAGGGAATAAAGCAGCATCAATTCCCTTAATAGCCATAGTGGCCCTAAACCCCTTGAGGTAGAATCTAGGATCGTCAATCGGCTTGAACTTTGGCAAGTCTGCAGCAGAGAACTTCTCGGGGATCTTAGTTGAAATGTCCTCGAGTTCTAGTGTCTCAAAGTAGGCATTCTTGTTGGTTGCCTTCAGGACCATCTTTTCGAGGTTCTTAAGGGTAACCTCGAATGACTTAGATTGCTCAAGTGCGGCAAGCTTGGCTCGCAAAGTCTCAATGGTGGCTTGCATCTGGGCCATGGCGTCGTTTTCTTCTCCCATTGAATGAGGTGTGGATTGTGCTATGTCTTCGGTGTCTGTTGTACTAGCGAAAGAGAGTCTTGATTTCGGAATGGGCTTCCAAATAGTCCGACCTTTTGGAGTTGTTGAAGTGACCGRTTGCYCACCTCGAACTAATCGAGCTCCATGATTTCGAACCCAAACMGGCGGTGTGTTYGAGCTCAGCCCTATCCTGTTTGCACATGGACCAAAAGTTAAGTTCCATGTCGAATCAACCTGTGATGCAATGCATGTCTTAGGGGTGATCATTCCCTTGCCTATTGACTGACTCAAAAATGTAAAAAGTGCATGAACGTCGGAAATTTGCCTCTCGCCTTTTATTTTTGATTTTTCACTTTTTTTGTCATTATCTTTTCGTTTTTTTGTATTTGTTTTTTTAAGGCAAAGTGCAAAGGTCCGACGTCCGTTTATAATTGCATGACTCAAAAAAGACGTAACGCCTAATGATTCTAGTTTACAACCACTTCGACATTACGACACCTAAGGAATGATCACCTTGCTATATGAGGATTTTGTGGAGTTAAATGTAGTATTCTTTAATTGGTCCATGTTGATGAGGCTGCAAATTCGTCGCCATTCATATCTATCAACCTTACGGCCCCTCCAGATAGAATGTTCTGTTTTGACTATGTTAGGGACTGCCCAATTTTGACGGGAACTTGCACATGCAGGTGTCTAAACATTTTTCTCAATGCTTTTAACACCAAGCACTTCTTGATGTAGAGGCTTACACCTTTGTTGAAATGCCTCGTGATCCTTTGTTGATAGATTTGCACATTGTTAAGGCGGCGAGGTGTCTTCATCCAAAAGTGTGAGTGTCGTCATACGAGCACGGACCCACTCGGCCTCGGGGACTTTGCTTTCGAGGAGAATGCGGAGCGAGGGAACCTCCAATTCAATTGGTTGAACTGCTCTCTTCCATAAACAAGTGAGTACGGGTGTATCCGTGGAGGTCCGAATTGAAGTTCGATATCCCAAAGGCGAAATGGAGCTTGTGGGCCAATCTTATAAGTTCAGTCATTTTGGCGATGATTTTCTTTACATTTTTGTTCGCTGCCTCTACAGCTCGTTGGTTGTGAGGCCGATACGGGGAGGACCGATGGTGTGAATTTGTACTTAGCAATCACTCAGCGCATTCTTTCTGGAATGTGTTCCGTTGTCGCTTAATGAATTTCATGTGCACTCCAAAGCGACAAACAATATTTGTCTCAATGATTTTGCCACATGTTAGCTTGAAGAGTAGCATGGAGGTGCCTCTACCATTTTGTGAAATGTCGATGGCGACTAAGATAATTCATGCCCGCCTTGTCCTGGAGGGGTAATCTTCCAATTATATCAATCCCATGTGGAAATGCCAAGGGGAAGTGAAAGTATGCAGGGATGGAGGTTACATGCTGCAGGTTAGCATTCTTTGGCAGTCGTCACATTCTTGACATAGTCGTGACAGTCCTTTCCATGGTTATCCAATAATACCAAGGGTATGATTTTTCTTGCCAACATTTTCCACTCATATCGTGCCACACAACGCCATGCACGTTATCCATGATCACTTTTGCTTCTTCTTGAGGATGCAAAGCAATGAGCGACCATGGTAGCCCTTTTTGTGCAATTCCCTTCGTGTAGCACATAGTTGGATGCCAATCGCCTTAAGGCTGTTTTGTGCTTTCTCGAGGCTTGAGGAGGGTACTCATTGTTTTGCAAGAACTTCAAGATATGTGAATACCAAGGCTCGTTTTCCTCACTTGAGAATGGTCTTGTTCTTCATCCCTAAGGCATTGACATGAGCTGGGGATTGCCGTCTTTCGATGACCTAGTGCATATGGGTTAATGAGTTGGGATGTTGATCATCGAAGCTAACTTAGCCAAAGCGTCTGCAAATTGGTTGTCGTCTCGGCGGGTAGGTATACTCTATCTCTTTGAAATGTCGGACAATTGTCTCTAGATGTGCTTGATAAAGAGCCAAAACTCTCACTTCTGACTTTCCATTTCCCAGAGTTGATTGATGATCAAGGAAGAGTCCCCGTATACTCTCAACTTCTCAACTCCGAGTGCGATGGCATGATTCTAACCAATGATGCAGGCTTCATATTCACTGCGTTGTTTGTAACATTGAAGTCTAGCTTGACGGAAATCGACGTGTGCTCTTCTTCTGGCGATACCAGAAGTATCCACACCGCATCCTTTTTGGTGACGATCCATCAAAGTATAAACAACCAGGCCACCCGTCTTCAGTCATCAATAGATCCTTCGGGGAATTCAAAGTCTTCTGGCTTCTACTTTCCAGGTGAATTGGGCCCAGAAATTCAGGAACAATGCTTCCCTTGATGGCCCTTTTGGGATAACTACTGAGAATCAAATTCGGAAAAGCATCCAACCACATCTTGAATAGGCCTCTCACTCATAGCAGGTTTTTCGAGAAGATACTTCAATGGATCAGCTTTCGAGACATGTGGACTTGTGTGGGTAAGAAATAATGCCGCAGCTTTTGGATTGCCCAGACCAATGCAAGGCAAAGGCTTCTCCGTATTTGAATACCTCGTCCATATTGGAGAAACTTTTCTCAATAATATATGGCATTTCCTTCCATTGGCTTCTGAGCAAGCATTGTCCAGCAGCTGTTTGAGTGACAGTAAGATAAGAAAGACCGTAGTGGTAAGCCGGGAACTGGTGGTAGAGACTGGAGGTTGGAGAGGTACTCTTTCACTTGTCAAAAGCTGTTGACATTCATCGTTCCCAAGTCTTTGGTTCATCCTTCTTAAGCTTGTGAAGATGGGTTCACACACCATAGTGAGTTGGAGATGAACCTGCTAGATGTATTGAAGACGTCCCAAAAATCCTCGAATCTCTTTTCGTTTGAAGGTGGTTCAAGGACATGATGGCTTTGATTTTTGAAGGATCGTTTTCGATGCCTCGGCTGCTAATGACATACCCAAGGAGTTTCCAAAAGTAACTGCGAGTGCACACTTTTGTGGATTGAGTCTCATCTTGTATTTGCCGAAGCCTCTCGAAGAACTTTCTAAGACGGCGTGTTGATTCTGTCGTTCCTTTGCTCCTTCATGTCATCAACATATACTTCCACTTCCTTATGCATCATGTCATGCAGAAGGGTAGTGCAGCGCGTTGATAGGTGGCTCCGGCGTTTTCAACCGAATGGCATGACTTTGTGACAATTAGTGTCCCATGGAGTGATGAAGGTTGTTTCTCCATGTCCTTTTCAGCCATCTTTACTTGATTATACCCTGCATATCCATCCATGAAGATAACAGAGCGTGATTTGCGGTGTATCCACCAGGATGTCTATGTGTGGTAAGGTATCATCCTTGGCTTGCTTTGTTAAGATCGCGGAAATCAACACACATTCGACTCTTCCATCCTTCTTCATGACTAGGGACTATATTGGCAATCCATTCTGGGTAAGCACTGTCTAATGAAACCTGCCTCTAACTGTTGATCACCTCTTCTTCAATTCTTGAGTGCTATACAGGTTTCATTCTTCTTAGTTTCTGCTTAACAGGCTTGCCCTTCAATTAATGGTATGGTATGTTCGGCAATCTCTGGATCGATCCTGCATGTCTCGGTAAGACCATGCGACAACATCCTTGTATTCTTTGAGAGTCTGGACTAACTGTTCCCTTTCTTCTGCAGTAAGGCTGAGACCTATTTTTACCATTTGATGTCTCATCATCTGGAAATGTTGATTCTTCGGTGTCTTCAATGATGGGGTTTTATTGCTCATGTTTTTCCATTGCTTTTATAAGTTCATCATCGTTTTGTTCTTAGAAGCGTCAGGAATTAAAGCAGTCAATTAAGGAAGGAGAAGAAGGCGAGAGTAAGCGAAAGGCATAGTCTTATTGAATTCAGAATCATTACATCGAAAGCAGAAGCCTCAGAAAGAGGCTGAAGAAATTACTAAACTCCAAAACAGGTTATTCGGCCCAACATGACCGTCCTTGACTTGCTAACACTAGACTCCTAAACTGTAGGACTAGACTCAACTCAGAACCCTCTCAGACTCAGATTCCTCAAACAATTGGGTCCCTCTCCAGCAGTGAAATGGACTTGCGGCCATCAGGTGCAGTGAATCTTCAAGGTCTTGCAGCATCCTCGATACCATTCATTTGCAGGATAATCAGCTTAGTTGGGTCAAAGGGACTCGTAGCTCGTCACCTTTTGAACAGTAGCTCTCCTTTCTCCTTTTCCATACCAAAGGAGTAGGACCCAGCCCAAGTGATCATCAACAGGGGTTGCAGTTTGACAGGGTCATTAACCCATCTTCATGAAGTCAAGTCTGAAAGACCTCGAGCTGATACTTTTGCCATCAGCAGTTAGGAGAGGTTCAGGGAAGTCAAAAAGCTCGGAAAAATCCTCTCCATGCGCAATAAAGTAGCATTGAGAGTAAGCCGTTAAGGGGCGAGTGGTGGCCCAATTATTAGCTCAGTCTTCTTAAGGAGCATATTTCGTGCTTGCCCCTTATCTCTCTTTTGGTGGAGAGTATCCCGCCAAACTTGTCATTCTTCGCGGCAGATCGAAGAGAATGAAGATGCTCCTTGTTGGATCCTAAGGCCAAATTCCAGGGAAGTAGCCTTGCTTCTTTCAGTATAGCATGATAGTAAGATTTGGCCATCATGGGGAGGATTTCTTCAATACACAGTCGAGAAAACCCCAAAGTTCGCTCATCTCATTGTCGTGCTGTACTTGTAAGGTGGACTTCCGTATTGCTTGAATTTTCATGGGCAGACGCATCGATAGTTACCGGAGCGCCATTGAAGTAAGAACTTGACTTTTCTGATGGTTAAGAGGAGGCGACAGCGCCTATCATGCAACCAAGGACGACCAAGCAGTAATTGAATGAAAGTTTTGACATCCACACATGAAACTTCACCCTTTTTTCAATTGGTCCAGCAGCAAATGTAGCCATTATGATTCCAGAGCCTGTTCTTTGAATTGTCCGTAAGAACGAATAGTTTGAGTATTAGCTTGAAGATCATCTATTGCGATCCAAGCTTTGAGCAGTTCTCAAAGGGAAACATGATATGGCAGATCCATTGGTCCACCAAAGTCATTGGAATGTTTGAACTGCCTACACAACCAAGTGAGGTTGAAGGGCCTTATTGTGATGGGGCCCCTCAGGAGGTAGATCGCATTCAGAAAATACCGACATAAGAGAGACAGCGTGGTTGGTATAGAATGACAATCTTCAGGAGTTGTCTCTGTCGAGAGCATTGTCTCAGTAGAGCTTTTGAGGAGAGCCCACGGTGACCTCTTCGAGGTGACGATTAATTTGCAAACATTCAGTTGGCCTTTGGTCTCTTGAGGTTGTTTTGATAATGGGATTCTCTCTTGTGGTGGGATGAATTAGTAGGAACAGTGTCATGCTGGGGGGTGGCGTCAGGAACACGCCCACTCCTAGTGAGCACATCACATCGTCGGGTGCCTTGAGAAATTCTGATCCAGGAACTTCTTTTCAAGATCTTCCTGTCACGCTTGATAGGTCGCGACGCCTTTCATAGTAGTCGTCTCATCGTCGCTGTCCCATAAGGCCATTAACAGAAGTTTCATTGAAGAGTAGAGTGAACATTGACAGCTTGACCCACTGGATGATGAGGACAGTAGGGTCAAAAGGTTTCTTTCATCAAACAGAAATCATGGTAGTGAGGGGTTGGCATGTGATGTCGGCTTTTTTTGCACCTGGTGGACAGTGGAGGCCTTCATCTTACATGTTCTTGGATCAGTCCTTTAGCTTTAAAACAGTCCTCATCGTGTGCCTCTACCTTGATGGTTTTGCAATAGGCTTTGGATTCAATTCCTATCTTTTTGTCCTCTGAGGATCTGGGAGTGGCCCAATAGGTGTAAAGCTTCCTTTGTTTTGAAGTGCGTTCAAGTGCTTGAGTGTAAGTCATGCCAATGGGAAATACTCACGCCTAGGACGATAAATAACCTTGATTCTTGGGAACAGAGTAGCTTGCAGTGCAGAAGGAAACAATATTTGAGAAAACCAGCATTGTCCTTCTTGTTGTTGTTCTTTCGGGTGTTAGTGCTAGAACTGTTTCTTTCAATAAGTCATCCTCAATGCGCAATACCAATGTGGTTTATAGGACCTTATCGAAAGTATCGAGGCCCAAATACGAAGATTGAATTCTTGTATCTTGGTTGCAAGTTCGATATTGAAACTTTCACCATTTCAAATTTCAGGAGGAGCATGAACCAATTGTCAGCAGCTCTTTCCATGGCTAGAGAGAAAATCAGATTAACATTCCTCTTTCTCGCCTTGTTTCAGGATTTCAAGTTGCGAGAAGAGGTTTGACTTTGAATGTTCCCTTTGTAACGAGTCATAAAAGCAAGGGCACATCCTCCCAAGTTTCAGTCTCCTTCTCAGACACGGAGAAGAACCATTTCTGGCGCACAGGTGCAAGCGAGAGTGGAAAGACCTTCGGGTAGAAGGCAGAGTCGACCCTCTTGAGAGACAAGGTAGCCTTAAAAGCCTTGAGATTGGACAACAGGGGATCGTCAGTAGGCTTGAATTGAGGGAGATCATTGGCTGAAAACTTGTCAGGGAGTTTGGCACAGGGACATCTCGTTTTTAGTGTTTCGTAGTAAGTTGCCCCATCCAAGTGTCTTTTGAACATCTTCCATGTTCTTAGCGATGGCAGCAGAAGAAGAGTTGGCGGTGAGATTTTCCACATCTTGGTAAGTTTGCCAGTGTCAGCGAGCTCTCCATCTTCTAAGTGTTCGTCGCTATGGATGAATGATTGAGATGATCTAGGACTTGTGGACTCTGAAAGGTTGCCTTCGCGGAGATGGGTATGGTGGTGTGACTGACTCGCTCTCGAACTAGTCTTTGATTAGCCTTGCGAATCCAACGGGGGGCTCAATGGTTGAATTCTGCCAAGTAAAGACGACGGATTAATTGGATGCTTCACTTGACTCAAGACTCATGCATGACTAAATGACCGTCTCCTATATGCATGATCCTAATCAAAACTAATGAATGCATGGTCATCCTTTCCTTTTTGTATTTTTTTTTTTCGATTTTTTTTGCTTTCTTTTTTTTTTTTTTTTTTGAAAAAGGATGACTTTTACAAATTGATGGTGTAATATGCTGTAATGTTGAATCCTATGTCTAACTAAGACGATCATGATCTATATGCTTATGTTGATGTGTTAAATCTAATACGTACAGGCTAAGAGTCCTAAGTCAAATATGCCTTCAAGTAACCAACAACATGATTTATGAGTTCAAACCACTAGGTCAGTTCTAGGAGTACTGATGGCGGCTGGGTTAAGTCCAAAAATGTACCATGCTAAGTAGAGCTTGGTCAGTTTTCACACTAGCAATTAGGATGTAATGGCCAAGATACCTCTTATGCAACGCATCAGTAACACGTGCACACACGAGATGGGCGGGATAGGATTGCCTTAGCCATGCGATCAGTAACCAATGCACCAAGGTAGTTTCCCCCTTATGGTAGTCTCGAGCATAGAACATGCCCATATTGAGACACAGGTGGAGGTGCCTAAGTTTGTGACCTTATGCGAAGGGTCACATGCAAATGCACAAAATTCAATAAAATGATGATGGAATTACGAGACTTTTCAAGTCTGTCCACTTCACCTAACGGTGATTATCAGTGAAGTCGCCAAATTGTAGGACGTGGCACGCCGCCCTCACGTATAGCGGGCGCGCGGCTTGGTACACATCGAGTGCTTATGCGTGGGCTTGAGCCACGGAATCCGCAGTGAGTGCGTTGGGCGTAGTGTTGTCGAATGAGGGAGTCGCCACGCGTGCCTAGAAAGGTTATTCACGGACGCCCGAAACGTTGGTGCCAATCAATGGCCCACGCCAATCAAGTAACAGTCGTGGGTTCGGGGCCATGGTACGAATCAGATCTGTAACCCAATCGCCGCATGTAGCGGCCTCTATTCGGTCTCATTGCATATTCATTCATCATGATTATTGAATGCACATAACTTACGTTTTTTAGCACCTTAGAAGCGAACTAACCTAAAATTACTATGAAAGTGTGTTACTATTAGCACAAGGACTACCTAACCTAGAATTGTGACCACTTTGTGTTAATCAGTTAAACGGTGCCTAAAACAGGTTGTCCATAGTTAATCTGATTTAAAGTGATTCACATAATTCCGTCTTTGTTTAGCAAAATATATACAAAGTTATACAACATGACAATATGCAATAATATGAAGTGCATAAACTTCAAAGTATATGCAAACTCGTCTTACCTAAATCTGCAAAGAAAACAAAAAGTTAGTTTGTAAAACGCAATGAAACGAATCTTTGCCTTGAATTGCTACATGAAACAAAGAAAAATTGTTAGTCTTGATAAAACGCAAGTGCAATGGATCTCTGCCTTCAATTGCTATACAAGAATAAAGATTGTTAGTATTGACAATGAATAATAATAATGAAATGAAAACAAAAACCAATGAAAACTTGCAAACATTGTGAAAACCCTACTAATTTACATGAACAAGTTAAAAGTGAGTTTCTCATTGTTTTAATTATATAAAAACTCATAACAATGGTTAGTCAATATTAAAAGAAAGTGAGAGAGATTATTGTGAGTAATCTCAGAATTCAACCTTTGTTATCGCTTGTTGTTCGAAAGAGAATCGATGCTTTGAATTAAAACGAATGTGAGATGTGTTTAAAGTGTTTTCGAGAGAGAGAGAGAGAGAGTATGCGTATGCAGTGTATGAAGTCGTGTGAAAGTGTGAAAGCGTCCCAACTGAGCAGGTAAGAGTGTATTTATAGGCAGAGGCATTTTTGATCAAATAAACCTGCGTATATACGCTGTATATGAGCGTATATAGCTGCTTCTGGTATATACGCTCGTATACAGCGTATATACGCTGCTCACCTCCATATTTTTGGAAATGTCGTATATATATATTGAGCGTATATACGCTCCTGTTGAGCGTATATACGCTCCTGTGAGCGTATATACGCTCATCATTTGCGTATATACGCTCGATGATTTCGTATATATTTTCCAAAAACCTCGAAATATTTTGATTTCTCAATTTTATCGTGATTTCCCTTGATTCGACGCACCTAGACATCCTTGCTCTCCAAGAAGGAGTTCTAGAATGTTCTAGAAGGTTCCACGTATTTCCGGAGTATTTCTCTAATTATTCATGTATTTTCTGCGTATTCTACGTATTTAAACATTGCAAAATTCATAGAAATCATAGAAAAATCAGAAAAATAATTTAAAAATACTGGCGGATTCAGAAAATGTGACGGACATGATGAATATCAAAAAGCATGAGAATCGCCAGTGTAATCGTTGTGAAACCTTTGAAAACCTTTGAAAACCTTTGAGAAACCGAAAGAAAATATTTTCTCTGCCTTTGACCTTTGCTCAATATTTCGAGTACGACCTTGCGTATTTCAACTTTTTGTGAATTCAAAGCATCTTTTCTGATTCGAAACAAACGCGAGACGCGGTATGTTTCAATCACGGATTACTCATTTGGGAGACACATTTTCAGGTGTCTACACATACATACAAACAAGTCATTGAGTCATGTTCAAATAATCC